>PVHP010010308.1:0-48132 GCA_004024765.1 Zapus hudsonius | reverse complement strand
GAAACTTGACAGCCTTTTACTCCTAAAAGAAAAGTCAAATCATGGATCAGTAGGTCTTCTCTGTATTTGTAAGGTCCTAAGACAACAGAAATCATTAAAAATATAAAGCTGTAAAAAGAGTATGAGAGTGTTTGATGTAACATAGATCTTATCAGAAGAAAAGCTGTGCCTTCTAGAGCACATAAGCTTGAAATCTCCATGCTGACTGTATTACCTTTTGAGATATTTAGAAATGTTACCACCATCTATATTTGCTAACTTTCCTGAGTATGGAAATGGAAAATGTTTTAGATCAAATTTTCTACTTGAAACCAACCCAAATGGTTAAGGTATGAAAAGTCAATCATAAATAAGATGCTATCTAATTAAATTGCTTTGTTCACAAAGAATTTAAGAATTATGCTATTATTTTACATGCTTCTTAAGATTTTAATTTCACACCCTTCAGAGTCATGATTATATTGTCAATTAAGGATGCCATCAACAAAATCAGGCAATCCTCCTCAGACACAGCCCAACAGCCCAATTCACAATTCATACCAACTAGATAATGTCAGAAATATTTCCATTTGAAAGAGTTATTTTATCCAGAACAAGGGATGAATTCCACTTTTTGTTTTGCAATGTCGAGTCTCACTCTGGCCAAGACTGGCCAGGAACTCATTATGTTGTCTCAGGGTGGCCTCAAACTCATGAAGATCCTCCTACCTCTGCCTCCCAAGAATGCAGGGAATAAAGGCGTGTGTCACCACGCCCAGCTTGAATTCCACTTTTTGTCACTTTAAATTTTCATCAAAAATGTAGCAATGCTGTAAAATAATTTGAACGTGAGGATTATTGTGCATTAAACTCCTTGTAAATTGAACAGTATTAATGCAGTGTCCCAACATTTCTGACTAAATTAACAGTACCATTTCAACAAGCATCAAGCAGCTCTTGGGCCTTCCTTCTACAATGCCCTCTGAGGACAATCAGAGACCTCTTATGGGACAAAGTAGAGAACACTGCTATAAAACAGAGACCTGCATGGCAAGAATTACTCACCTGTGCAATAGTGGCACTTAACCTAGGTGGGTCATCAATGGAACTGGGATCAAAGGTAAATTCCTATGGACACCAAGAACCTGGACTCCAGAGGGAAGCCCCCCACTTACTATGGGCCTAAAGAAAGGCTACACTCATTAGAATGTAACCAAACTAAAAATGTTTGTCCCATTTAATCTATGCTGATCTCACGCTCCATTGGAAAATCTGTATTTTTCAGAAGGCAGCAAGAACCTTGGTAACCTAATTATACCAATAAGACCTGAAATGCTAGCTGACTTCCAGGCTGTAAGGTTTGAGAGTGACCAAGACCACCAGGAAACCACTCTGAAAGGAAGAAGGGCTTTATTCAGAGAAAACACGAGCTGCCAGGCTCTCTCACCAGAGCAGAGAAAAGGTGCCCCAGAGCAGACTCAGGATACTCAAAATAGTCCCAGGTTAGCTTTGTTATTTGAGTGATGAAAAATTGACAAAATTAACTTTAGGGAGAAAAGATTTCCCTTGCTTCTTGTTTCAGAGGGTCAAGCAGTATGCTCCCCAATTCAATGGTCACCAACTCAGATTCTTCTGGGTCCTTGTAGGGAGAGGCAGAACACCAATAGGAAAGAACACACAGTGATACAAAAGAGCTGTCACCATGGTGGCCTGGAAGCTTCCTCTTTTCTTACTTAGTCTCTTTCCCTGCCTTGTCTGTGGGATAGAGCCATTCTCTTTCAGAACGCACTTCCCCCTTTGGTCAATCCTCTGTCAATGTCCTTACAGACATTGATGGTCAATTTGACAAGATTTAGAATCACCATGTAAACAAATCTCTGGGCATGTCTGTAATTTTCCCGATTAGGTTACTACAAGACCCACTCTAAATGTGAACAGGATTATTCTACAGGCTGAGGGTGCTGGGCTGGATAAAAGGGGAGAGCTCTGTGGGCCATGTGATGGTAGCTTCATGCTCCTGCCTTCCCTGCCTTGAAGAAGAGCATCCCACCGAACTGTAGAAGGAAATGTGCCCTTCTTTCTTGTGTTGTTCTGGTCAGGTTATTTTTTTTCCAGCAATGAGAACGACTAATCCAGGGAAACATCCAGGTATGTGTAATCAATTTCCTATGTCTTTTAAAAATATTTTATTTATCTATCTATTTTCAAGTAGATTGAGGAGAGTGAGTATGGCATGCATGCTGCTGAAACTGAACTCCAGACAAGTACCCACTGAGAAAGGTATTTTAATCCAATCTTATGACAGAATTACATATGAAAATATGTGTTAACCTTTCTTCATATTTTTATAGTCACTAACTATGACTTAGGGTAGCTACAAGCTAACAAGGTTGCTCTTAACCCGAAAATATAAGAAGACGTAAAAAATGAACAAATGTTATCAAGATATTTCTATGCTTATTATCCATAGAAACTGAACCACCTACCATGGGTAGGGAGGTTAGTCCAGTGAGTGAAAAATGAATAAGTTAAATAATTTCTTTCAAGGTCAGGCAAAATTATCTTTAAAAAAATTACTATGAGCCTAAAAGTTTTTCAAGTTCTATGCCAGCAGTTGTTTTACTGAGTTCTTAAACTCTTTTCTGAAGGTTCTCAAATATTCAACGGACAATTTCTCTGAATTCATAGCTATTATCAGCTTTAGGTAACTTTTAAACACCTTGTCAAAAGAGCGGAGAACCAATATCCACAATTACAGAGTGGCTGTGTGTGGAAGTGTCTACCTCAGTCTTCCTGTCAAGTGAATTATTACACGAAGAGAACAATAACATTTGGACTTGGGGATCACTGTTCTTATTACTAAATCCTTAACCTCTACATGAACTCCCACTCGAATGTCTCCTAGAGGTGTTCTCAAAAGATCTAGGAAGTATGGTCATAAAACAGAGGCTAAAAGCACTTTTAATGTAAAAAAGGGACATTTAATGCAGAAATTTACTTACTATCCACTATTTATTTCAGCACTGCACAAGAAATACAATCATACAGAAATTATTTAAAGCTCTAAAATGTCTTAAATTCCATCCACCTACATAAGCAATTACAGCATATATAACAGGTAGGAAGGGCTTCATCAAAGAAATTAAGAGGTAATAATTGTATTCTCCATCATGATGCTAATTATCTGAGAGACTGTGGATTAATGATTTAAACTTAAGTGAGCTTTCTTTTTTTTAATTCTCATGGGTGATATAAGTATTTAAATTAGGCAATGTCCAAATTTCCTCTCAAAAGTCTGTAAATAGATCATTGTAATAATATTATGATGGATGACCTGGCAATTAAGGAAAAAAGACATTTAAGTGAATATTTGAAAATGTACAAATCCTAAAATGAAATTAGCAATAGCTGTTCATTCTGTCTATAGATATATGTTTCTAAGTCTTATAGACTCCAACCTATATAAGAGACCAGCAGATACAAAAAAATACATACCATGAAGATGGTATCTAATTAGTTAAATAGAAAATATCTACAGTGTTTAATTTGTATAATAGAAACTTGATACCAGGAGAAGATTCCAAGTCACTCATTGGTTTCAGGGATGGGGTTCTCTGGAGTGACACCCAGGGCTGGCATTGAGGCATGGTTGAGGCAACTATTGGGTGGTGGCTATACAGACATGACAGTAGTGATGTCCAAGGAATTATGAATTCTGAAGGCAGGACTGTGTCGGTGGTGGTTTGAATGTATGGCCATGTTGCTTTGTAGCAGATCAGAGTTTTTTTTTTTAGTCAGTACAGATGAGCAATCATTGACAAAGGCAAGTGACTGCATCTCTCAGACAAATAGTCTCTCTGGACTTACAGTCCATGTTCTTTTGGAACCAGAGTTTTCTAAATCCCCACTTAACTTCCTATTTATGTGACTTAGAATATTTCTCCAGAGAAGTTGTTTTACGCTGTGCTTATGGCTGCTTCCTGTAAGGGAAGCTGTGTCATTCCTTTATTCTTGAGTCTGTAGTTTCTGGCCTCTTGTTTGATGAATCCTTAACTCTCACATTACACCAAGGCATTTATTAGCGATCACCCTTCACCAAGTATCACATGATTTTTTGCCTATATATATTTGGATTTTATGTTTTTTTTTTATAAATAGTCATTCTATTTTGAGATTATATTCACAAAAGTGGGGAAGTTAAGCTGGAAGCCTTAATATTAATCAGTGAAAAAAAGAACAAACCCTGAACCCTTGCCAGGAGTTTATTTATTCTATTTATTAAATTCAACTTTGTGTTGGACACCTAACGTCCCATCATGAATTTGGATCTCACCGTGGTTCATCAAGGGCTTTTGAAGGTCTTAGCTTCATTAGATAGTCAAATTACAGACATATTTTCTCACTAAAAAATAACCTTGCTTTACAAAGAGATTAATGGGACATTTTCCATGGTGTACTCAACTTCAAGTCTACCTGGCAGTATAGTACAGCTGTGTTGAAGGCATTGTCTCTTTTGCATAGAAGCTTTAGCTAGTCATTCATTGTACCATTTAATTTCTTCCTCTCCGATATTGCTAATAGCAACAACAGAGCCTGTATCAAATGTTTTTTTTTAATGTGTCTGTATGAGAATTAAATAAATAAATGCACAAAATGTGTGTTGAACAGAGAGTCTGGTACGTAACACATGCTGAATGTAGCATCAACTGGAACATCATTTTCTCTACAATCTTCTATTTCAGAGTAAGGATATAAAAATGAAACTTTACATCAAATTCATCCATAAAGATAAAGATTTGTGGACATAAAACAATTTACTTGGAATTTTAATTTGACTATTTTTTTTGTTTTTATATGATGGGTAGACATTTCTGCCTGATATTTTTCCTTCCCTTTAATTGTCTTCAAATGTCACCTGTCATATCTGAACAGCTGAGAAGATAAAGGTGAAATGGTTCAACATCCTTAATAACTCTTTAAGCATTTTTGTGATGTTCAAACTTCTAAGACTTTCTTCAAAAGCCATTTGAGAAAGGCGACTCACATATCAGATCACAAAGCCTTTCTTGAGCTAGAAAGCAGAAGTGCCACCCTACCTTGGGGACATGGAATCTTCTCTCTCCCAGCTTTTATTAGAAAGGACAGCAAGAATGGTTGAAAGACAATCCAGCATGGAGCAAGTGCACCGAACTACTAATTAACACCTCAAATCTAGTCGTCCCACAACCAACCCCTGGTCACAGCTAAATCAAAGTGTGAGCTGCTTGATTTTCAGAAGAAACAGTCACCTACCCACCAAGAAACAGGAGACTCTTAGACGTTTATGCCATCATTAATTTTCATCTATATTGCAGTACTTTGCACCAGACACCAGAGAATGTCCAGGAATAACTGTTATAGTACTGACCATTCCTTGTATCTTCAGGAAGAGATTGATCAAAAATAGCATAAATCACTTTTTATTACTCTATCATTAATCTTTTATTATAAGAGAAACACCATAATCAAAAGCCCTGGTTATTTTTATCTATGTAAACTTACTTTGTGGATCATCTATAAGAAATAGGATTACCTGAAGAGCATATTAGAAGATAAAATCCAAATCTAAAGTAATATAGTGTAAACCAGTGGAGATATATATAATTCATTTGTAAGTAGAGAGGGATGGAGAGAAGAGAGACATTTATAATAGACAGACTAGGGCCTCCAGCTGCTGTAGACAAACTCCAGATGCATGTGCCAACCTGTGCCAACCTGCACATCTGGCTTTATGTGGGCACAGGGGAATCGAACCCAAGTTCTTAGGCTTTTCAGGCAAAGCACCTTAACCACAGAGCCGTCTATCTGGCCTACATCAGTGTTTTAATTCTACTACCTTTGATTTACACTGTAGAAGTCTCAGATTTGGGAGAGATAAACTTAGCACATAATTTTCTCTGAGAGGAGATGGGGAAGTAAGTCCCAGAACATGGGGTATGATTTCATATGCAAACAAGGAGTGATCCAAAGATCTCTTATTAATCTTATGCTTATTTTATTATTAAATAATACAACTTTTCCAAAAAATACTCCCTGACAGTTCATTCAGTATTGAAATAATCCTAATCTACACACAGACAAACTATTCTATTTAAAACCATTTAAGAGTCTTAATTTTAAAGAATAATTGTGTATGTTTATGAGGTAAAATATAATATTAGAATATATATTCATTATGATATGAGTGATATGATACATACATATGTTGTGGAATGATTCAAGCAGATTGACTAACAAAATCTATAACCTGACAGATATGTCATTTTGGGGGGAGAAAAGAGTATTTAAATTCTTTTTAAGCAGTTTTGGAATAAAAAATTCATTATTGTCCCTACAGTCGTCATGTTGGATGGTAGAACTTTGTGTGATTCAAACTGTCCCCTTTGACTAATGTTTCTCGTTTTTTCTTCCTCCTCTCACCCCATATTCTGGTAATCAACATTATGTGTACTTGATGATTTTGACTTTTAGTTTCATATGAGCATGAATCTGTTGATATTTGATATGCCTGGTTTATTTCACTCATCATCATATTCCTTAGATTTGGAGGATGATACATTGGTTTAAATATCCTTGGGCTAAAGTTTTAAAAGAAATCCATTATTCTTTGGGTATGGACCTCTGGGATTTTGTTTAGCTCTTATTCAAGTAAGGAAATGAAATCAAATTAACTTTTTTTTTTTTCAATTTGATGGAGAAAGTTTATTATTGGGAAATTTTGTGGTTTTGCTTACAATTCTTTTTTAATATCTTTATTATGAATAATTTCATACATTGTATGAGCAAATCTTGTGAAGGTGTCCCCGTTTCCCTCCTCTCTGTCCCCTACCCATTGGGGCCCTTCCTTGGTGGGCATTCTGGATCTGTCCATAGGATAGGGGGTATGAACTGCACCAGAGGTAGCCTGTTTTTCGTTCTTTTTTTTTCCCTTCCCTCTTGTATATTGTTGCTGAGTGGGGCAATGTCTCTGAATATTTTCCCCCACAATAGCTCTTATATTATTTCCACCCCCTCTTCTGCTCAGTTCCCTGAGACATAGTGGGTGAGTTTTGACTCTGCTTTATTGATGAGATCATAAGTATCTCTGGACCTTTTCCCTGGGTTGTATTGGGTATAGTTGATGTCTGTCTCCATTGACCTTTCATGGGTTATCAGACTTGTTGTGGTGATTGGTCTCGTATCCAAATTTTTTCCTGATAATAAAAAAGCCTTTCTACAATATCTAAGTATAATTTTGGTATATTAATGTGTATTTGTGTGTGTATTGATGTGTGTGTCATGGTTTGATCCAGGTGTCCCCCACAAACAAATGAATGTGTTCTGATAGATCGGTCCTCAGTTGATGGCAGTTTGGGTTTTACAACCTCGATGAAGCTGTGTTGTTGGGGGTGGGCTTATGGGGGTTATAAGCCAGCTTCCCCTTGCCAGTATTTGGCACATCTTCCTGCCGCTGTTTGCAGTGCTGTGGCAGAGGTGATGTCCACTCTCTGCTCATGCCATCGTTTTCCCTGCCTGGATGGAGTCTCCCCTCGAGTCCATAAGCCAAATAAACCCATTCCTCCACAAGCTGCTTTGTTTGGGTTCTTTCTGCGCAGCAACTAGAAAGCTGACCGCAACAGTGTGTATGTGTGTATATTAATGTATGTGTGTGTATTAGTGTGTGTATTACTGAATGTGTGTATTAATGTGTGTGCATTTGTGTGTATTAAAGTGTGTATTAGTGTGTGCATTAATGTGTGTATATTAATGTGTATGTGTGTATTAATGTATGTGTGCATTAATGTGTGTGTAATATGTGTGTATTAATGTGAGTGTGGGTGCAGATACATGGATATGACATGTGTGTGAAGGCCAGAAGACAACCTTGGGTTTTGGTTATCAGATGCTGTCCAACTTTTATTGAGACAAGGCCTCTCATTGCCAAGTAGGCAATCTTGTCTGACTACTGAGTCCCGGGGATCCATGTGTCTCACTCGCCAGTGCTGGGATTATAGGTGACATGTTCACATAGGTACTGGAGATTGAACTCAGGTCTCATGTTTGCATGGCAAGCATTTACCAACTGAGCATATTCCTAGCCCCTTCCACTTGTTTCTTTTTATAAGTTAATTTCTAATTAGTAAATGTTATTTGTGGTGCCGTATCTAGAAAAATATTAGGTATAAACCAAGATAAGAAGAAATGAACACACCCAACATTATTTCCTCATTTAAAGAGGAAAAAATCTTAAATTCCCATAATTAAGAAGCTTTAAAATGTTGAATATATTGTTAATGTTAAGTGCTAGAAATCACATTTAGATGCTTCAGCAAAAAGCATATTAAAACTACATTGAGTTACATTTTATCACCTTCAGAATGACTGTCATTAATAAAACCAACAAGAACAAATGCTGGTGAGAATGGTAGTGAGGACTTATAAACACCGCTGTTGGGAATGTAAATTAGGGAAGAAACTATGGAAATCAGTATGGTGGTTCATTGTAAAACTAAAAATAGAGGTGCTTATTACCCAGCTCTACTTCTTTTAGGAAAATAGATGGAAATGGAGATCATCATGTTCATCAAAAAGATAAACATTACATTCTTTCTGTCATATGCGGATTATAAATTAAAAAAGAACATTTACATGTATATATGTATATATACATAAATGCATTTATATATACATATCCATATATATATATACATATATATATATGGGTGACTATTTTGAGAGTATAAGTAGAAGAGCAGGAGAGGAGAGGGAGAATAATGGATGGTAATATGTGGTAAATACATAATGCTTATGAGTGAAAATGTCATAATGAGACCCATTATTTTGTATATTTACTTGATTTTTTAAAAAAAAATTTCTCCCAAACAGATTTATAATTCAGGCATAGACTAAAGATTGAAGCAATGATATATTAAAGTGATATATTTTCATTTAACTATTCCTTTCAGTAAGTGCTAATAGTGATTATATATGGAGCAATAGAGATAGGAGGGACCTGAGGAAATTTCCAGTAAAGCTTTCTGTCTGCTGTGACTATAATGGCATTGACAGAGGTCAAGTGCCTCTTGCAAACATGTCCTAGTTTGCCCTGACATAGGTCCTTATCAATGTGGTACTTCAAAAAAAAAGTAGGATTGTGAGGTATGGTGTTCATCTTGCTTTCTGGAAGATTCCTTTTATTTGTTCATTAAAAATTAAATAGAGCATTATTTAGTGATATCTCTAAATCATGCGGTTGGCATGAGAATGCTACATTTTATTTCTCCAGCCCCAAACTCTCTCCAACTCCAGACATAGAGACTGATTGCCCCTTATGTACACCTCCTCAGGGGTGCCCAATAGACAACTCAGGTTTCCAATTCCCAAACTAAATTATTGCTTTTCCCTGAAATACTGTGGTTTTATAGTCTGCCACCTTAGACCTTATTTCAATTCCAGCTTTCCAGCTTCACAAACCAAAGACCTAGGAGTCACCTGGGCTTGGGTTCTTTCATATCTGACATTTCATCCATTACAAAATCCTCTACTGATAAGGAAACTCTTCCTGACTACTTCCATCAGATATATCATCATCAAATAAAAATATGATTATACCAAAGTTGAACTTGGTGAATCAAAGAATTTAATGTGCTTACTTATAGAGTGTTGGCAAGTGTCTACTTACAGGTTCATCAGTGACCCCAATGCAGCCACATCACTGGAAAGACCTACACCAAAATGTATGGTATAAACCCAGAGCTACATGGAGGGAGTCCACCAGCTTCTGCTAATCTTCCAGTAACTATATACTCTAACTCCTTTTCCAAGCCACAAAGCTACATACAGTCTGGCAGAGTTACATATAGATAGCAGGGAGTCAGGAGGGGAGCACAAAGGAGAGACTAACATCTCAGGTGAGATTCTGATGATGACCCCTGCTCTCTTCTCTGAGGCTTACTGAGCTTGATAGTCCTACGTGAATAGTCTTTGCTTCTCATGGATGTAATGCTTCAACGTCTATACACAAAATGGATCTAGATTCTAAACATGTTTCCCCACCTCTATGGGTATCACCTTCAATTTCATCTCTCACCTGGCACATTACAAAGTCCTTTAATGAGTCCTCTGTATGTAGCTTGAGCCTCACGGCCTATTCCCAACCAACTCAACGAACATAAAAATTTTGGAAAAATGAAAATTAGTTTTCAGTTACAGTTGCATGTGTATGTGTGTTAGTGTGTTATTTAAAGATGGTGTCTTTGACAGTATAGTCACAGCCTCGGTTAAAGGATTAGAATCAAGAGGCAGAAGAGAGTGAACATTCACACTCTGTTCTCTGTGTGATGATGCAAGTTGACAGTGTGGCAGGAAAGAAACCTCACTGAACACTGGATCTGCTGGGCTCCTAGCCTGCTACTATGAGGAAAAAAATTGCTGTTGAAGTCACATAGTCTATAGTAAATTGTTAAACGTGCTTGAACTAGAACAGTTTTTCTGAGATTTATTTTGAGGAAGCGTAGAGAGAGAGAGTAGAGAGAGAGAGAGAGGGAGAAAGCAAGAGAGTTCTAGGTATCTCAGAGAGGTAGCTGGGATTCTAATGCCTTTGGGGTTGAAAGAAGCAGGTGATCATCAGAGAACACAGTTAAGCAGGGACCAGTGTGCCTAGTTATTTGAGGCCTTGCAAGTAAAAATAAAAGTGGTTATTTAATTAAGATCATATCAAAAGGGACCAGAGTATATACAGACTAAAGATTATTACCTGGAGCTGAGAAGGAGAAAACCCAGATCTGAGGGTGCTGCAATAATAAACAGTTTATTCAAAATGAAACCTTATATGATAGCACATCTATTAAAATCAATTTAAGAAATTTTCCTGGACTTTTAAATTGAAATTCCAGTTCCACCTGTTGTTTTCCTCTGTGGAAGAAATGTAAAGATGAATTCAAGACATGGTCTTCATGATCCAGGAAATAACACTCTAGTGAAATGATTAAATGTTTTTTCCTTTCTCTAAGCTTTGCCTGTAATGTTTTGAAAGAGGAAAAGTTTGAGATCACTACATGTTTCAAGCTCAAGAGAGACAAGGACACAAAGAATTCCCATTTAAAAATAAAACAAGCCTAAGACATAGGATATATATCAAATGTAGTCAGAGATAGGATGTGTGCCTTTCATAAGACTAACAGAGCATAAGGGCAGGAAATTATTAAATACAGCAAAGGAAATTTGAGAAGTAATAAATGCATTCAAGAGGACATTGTAGAATGGTAAAATATTTGGTGCATCCAGCCTGTCTGTTCCCTGCAACAGATTTCTCATTTGGCCACAGTGAACAATCGTCCAGCTGTCAGGGGAAAATCTGTCATATTTGAACCAACTTCCTCTGTGCCAAGAACAAGGTCAGAAGTAATGGAAAGGAATGCCCTGTCACTTATTAGACTTGACAGTAAATTACTCTTTGATGAACAAATGGACTTCAAGAGATTCAAATTCATAATCAATGTGTACTCACGAGGAACTGTGATTTGAAATTTTCTGTCAACCCATCAGTGAAGGACATATCTTCAGTTCCAGTCACAGAATCCTGTCTTGTTACCTAAGAGCTTCCCCAACAGTATATAAAGTTGGTCTAGACATTAGCACAATTATGCGAGCAGTTATGAAAATGTGATTCAGTTTTAAATATTTTTAAAATAAACTGGAAATTATATTTTCAATAGGATGAGGAGCCTTTAAAAGGTGAAAACTATTATTTATTTTTGTTCATCCCAATACTTTTGAGTAGACAATTTTTATAGCATATATTACTAAACAAGGGTGTGGATTCTTAAATTTTAATATGAGAGGAAGGGTTGGGAAAAGGTGGAACGGGAAAAGATTATGCATGAGGATCTAAGTTAAATAAGTTTCAGCCAGGAGAAATAAGTGCTTGTGTTTTTAAGCACAAAAGGTACTTTATATTTCAAAAATGCTGGAAGAGAGAATTGTAAATGTGTCCTGCACAAAGAAATAAGTAGTTTTTGAGATTACTCAAACAAACATTAGCTACTATATCTGTAATATGAAAAAATGTCATCATACCATGTAAGTATGCATAATTTTGTCATTATTTCTTAAATTTAGCAGCTGGACGTGGTCACTGCCGAGAAAGTCAAGTACTGTAAATAAATGACTGACGAGTGCTCAGCCCCATACATGGCATTACATCATCCCCTCTAGGCCTCAGAGAACACTGTACAGATGGGATGGTAAACAGAATAAGAGCTGGAAGACGTGGAGGAGCTCTGAGAAACTTTCTTGTCTGGACACAACAAGATCATCACCCTCGTGAACCCACACCTGCTTTGCTGACCTGAGCAAGGTCATCTGTTATAGGTAGGGCGAGTGCTCATGAAGTCACTCCCAGCCCTAATGAACTGATGATGGCAGTTCAAGGAAGCCCACGAAGGGGAAGGCATTCTCTTCTGTGGAATAGCCACTGGTAAGTGATGAGAAGAAGTACAGAAAGACAGGGAGATAATGGAGAGTAATGTTGGGTACATATGCTCAAATGTTTGCTTATATATGCATAAAAATTTAATAAATTAAAAAATTAATAAATCAAATTTAAAGATGTTATGATAAGGCATATGGGAGCCTACCTCTTCCCTCACTCACTCTATCAATGAGTCAATAAATAAATCTATCTATCTATTATCAATCCTCTATCTATCATCTATCTCTATAATCTATTATCTGTCTATCTATCTATCTATCTAAAGAGTTTGGGCAGTACACTGTGGGAGTGCATAGTGTTGTGCCCAGAAGCCATAAATTGTTACAAGAAAATTTCAGTGCCATGGTCAGCATAGTTTCCAATGAGGTTTTAGTCAGGGGGTCCCTGAGGCCCCCAAAATCACTCTAAGCTACTGCCAAGGCTCTTGATTCCCCACCATGACTTAATAGAAAGACCTTATTGCTGACCAATCTGAATGCTTGGGCTGCAGAACACTGAGAATTCCAGCTAGAGCTGAGCTGGAAGCCTCCACCCTGTTGACTAGCTGCCATAATGCTGGAAAACAGTATGCAGCCTGCTAGCAGAGAAAAGTCATCAATGGTATGTACCAGTAGTTGACCTTGGAAGGTTCACACCTGTTCATCCAAATGTGGCAACTGGTTCAACAGTGACAGGTCTGTTATGGGTTAACCTACTGCTCTCTCCACTGTAAGGGAAGTGATTCGTGCCTGAAACTAAAAACCAATTCAAAACCTAAGGCTGGGGAGGTCATAAGCTCCAGTGAGAAAACTACTACTAATGCTTGACTAAGTGGATATATTATGCTATCAAAAATGTCCTCTAATAACCTGTTTTTATGTCCATAAATTAATACTACTCTTGCCTTTGCTTAGAGAAGATTCTTTTTCCAAGTATACACCGTGGTGAACACTGAGGTGATTCAAAACTCACCAAAGTGCTGGGAAGAAGACACAGTTGAATGTTCAACACTGTTAAATCTCTATCACACCCTCCAAGGCTCAGGGACTATTGTGGAAGAGGTGGCAGAAAGAATGTAAGAGCCAGAAGAAGGGTAGGTATGTTTTACAATATTGTTTTCCAGACACAAAATGGCCTTGATATTCATAACCTCACAGTGGCTGATGAAAACCTGTACAATAGAAGAGGACATTATGACATCAGAATTAAACAGGGTCTAGTTGGAAAGAACAGGGGATTCTGTAGGGAGGATAAGAGAGGGGAAATGATCCAGACGACCCATGGAGGAGGTTATCCAGTTGAGGGGGGAGGGGAGGGCAGTGGGGAATTTGGGATAACAACTCATTGTTTGCCCACTAAATAAATGTTGTAACTCATTATGGACAATAAAAAAAAATAAAAAAAAGAGAGGGGAAATGAAGGGTAATGGGAGGGGGTTATGATCATGATATACTGTGTGTATATTTGGAGGTTGTCAATAGAAAGTTAAAATTACTAACTAAAGAGAATGCAATAAAATATTATTCAAATATCTGAAAATAATCGCTGAAAAATCTGTGTTGGTCCATCAAAGGCATTAAAGACATTGCCAGGCAGTGTTTAGTGAGCATGCAGGCTGTTCCTTCCCCTTCTCTTCCTCATGTCTCCTCATGTAGCTCAGACTGGCTTTCAATTTACAATCCTCAGGCCTAAATCTCCTAAATGCTGGGACTGCTGATGTGTCCTGCCATGTCAGGGACATCAGGATATGTTGCAAGCATATTTACTCATTAGAATTTAATGATGATGGGTAATAATAATAAGTCTACAAACATGATAAGAGGCTGGACCAATTGCTTAAATATTAACCCGCAGCCCATACATTGAGAGCCTCTGAGCTCATACTCAATCTATAACAGTTTTCTATTTTTTCTTCTTTATCTCTCCCTCGCTCTGTTTTATTCCATTCCTTTCCCCTTCATTCCTTTTAGCAAAGAAAAAAATATCCAGTGTATGTTAAGCAAAATGCTACTGTCACAGATATAAATAGTACAATGAATCTTCTCTGGACTTTGATAATATGTAGACTAGAATACAGAATTATGTTTGCATAAAATAAAGCACAATAACAATTTATGAGTGCCATGACGGATGATAGACATAACAGTTTTACTACTTGGATATTTCCATATTTGAACATATGCTTGAAGGCAATTTTATAATATAATGCCACTAAAGATGGACTTCTTTCAGCTTGTGGAAATGCCTCCAAAGACTGAGATCATCAATCTCCATTGATTATTCTTGAGTCTGTGTGTTGGTATGGCATGAAAGGCAGAAAGGGAACAGTATTTCTTTGTAAAACAGAATTAGGACAAGTGAGAAGGTGATAGAAACAAGAAGGTTAAATTAACCTCAGAAAGGTTATATACCCAGAACATGGCATTGAGATGAGAGTTATGCTAAAGAAAATGCAATCAGAGATATTAAAATACAATTATGAAGATATTAAAAGCCTTCAAATAAAGCACTAAGCCATTTAGCAAGGATGGAGCATAGAGCACAAGAGAGAAAAAAACAAGCTAAAATAGAGTTAGAATTGGAGGAATATAAAGTCATACTACATCATAATAAATATCTAGACTTGATTCTATAGTCTTTTAAACATATTTTTAGTCATTTGCAAGCAGAGAGAGATAGGAAAGAGAGAGAGAGACAGAGAGAAAGAGAATGGGCATGACAGGGCTTCCTGCCACTGCAAACCCGCTCCAGATGCATGTGCATGTGCATCTGGCTTTATGTGGATACTAGGGAATCAAACTCAGGTGGTTAGGCTTTGCAGGCCAGTGCCTTAACAGCTGAGCCGTCTCTCCATCCCGATTCTATAATCTTGAGTAAAGTCCTCAGATACTGAACATTGAAGTAAGATAACTTCTTTCTATATTTTGCAAAGAACACTGTGGCTATATGCAGCAGTGGTTTTCAACACAGGACAATTTTGTTCTTATGGAAATTTGTGGGGACACTACTGGTCTTCCATAATGGAGATGGGGAGAGATACTGGTAACAAGAACAGAGTCCTCATGATAAGGAATGATCCACTCCAATATGTCCAGCACACAGAAGACTAAGTCCAGTGATGGAGCTGGAAAACTGTGAGGAAGGGTGACAATACAGACAGGGAGGAGTCAAGGGTAATGGCCAAGAGCCCTGACGTGTCAGAGACCGTGAATGAGATGGGATAGAAGTGTATGATGAAGGGCTGTATGTGTGAACATGTCCCCTAATTATTACATACAGTATGCTTCTTGTTCTGGTCTAGACGTTAGCATTTTTTAAACAGGGAGCTACACACATGCATTTAGCACCAACATTACAATTATATAGCCAGTCATAGGGGTTGGATGTTCAGAGGGGTTTAGACATTAAGTGGAGGATGTGAGGATATTGAGGAAGAAGCAGGAGATGACTCAGTGGCACCAGCCTACTGGGTAGTACTGTTGCAAGGGTTGGAGGAAGGGCATTCAAGTTTTGAGAAAAAGATAAATAGCCCAGCTTGATAGATACTGACATAGAGCCACCTGTTATACATCAGGTAAAACTGCAGTGGACAGCATTCTGAAAGCACAGATAATTTCTATTTTTTTCTATTTTTTCTTCTTTATCTCTCCCTCGCTCTGTTTTATTCTGGCAAAATCTGGGTGACTCAACAGAATAAATGACCAAAAATGAAATGGTCACTAACAAAGAAAATCATGCTTTTTTTTTTTCTGCGAACACCACTATTTTAATGATATAGCGTGATATAAGATGGTATGTTTCATGTGGATGACAGACAGTAGAAATATCCTTCCAAAATGTGCAATGGTTATTTTTTCCTGTTTAAAGAGATCGAAATCTGGCGAGTTTATTTTTTAAAAAAATTCAAAATAATCAGGGAATTGAGACATTGCATTGGCAAAATCTCAAATTTAAGCTTAAGTTTTTGACAGCTGTTTAAGACTTTAAAACATAACTTTAGTAAAACACACACCCAAATTCAGGAGTTAGAATTATTTAAGATTTAAATATAATATTTTCTATCTCAGAATTTTGGAAAATCATAAGTCTCAATTCACTGAATTGTCTGTACTGTGATTAGTGACATGTTATCTTTTTCATCTCTCATGCCTTCAAAATCCATTTCTAATATGTTTCCAATGAAATCAGTACATTGTGTCACAGAGGTACTTCTTACTATCGAGATGGTCTTCACACATATTTCTAGAGATATGATAGATGGAGTACACTGTAAGTTTATCCATTTTGCCCATATTAAATAAATTTTCAAATAAATCTTAATATACAGTATAGATGCTTAAGCAAAATTAACTTGTTTGGACCTACAGTATTCCTTTTTAAGTATGTGGATATATGTTTGTGTATGTATGTATGTGTGTGTATGGATGGATGGATGGATGTGTCTATGTATGTGTGCATGTATGGATGTACGTTTGTATGTGTGTATGTATGTATGTGTGTATATATGTGTGTATGTATGTATATATATATATATATATGTGTATGTATGTATGTGTATTTATGTATGTATGTGTGTATGTATGTATGTGTGCATGTATGTGTATATGTGTGTATGTGTGTATGTATGTGTGCATGTGTGTGTATGTATTTATGTGTGTTTATGGATGGATGGATGTGTGTATGTATGTATGTATGTGTGTATGTATGTATATGTGTATGTATATATGTGTGTATGTGTGTATGCATGTATGTGTGTATGTATGTGTATATGTATGTATGTGTGTATGTATGCATGTATGTGTGTATATGTGTGTTTATGGATGGATAGATGTATGTATGTGTGTATGTATGTATGTATGTTTGAGTATTTATGTGTGTATGTGTTTATGTGTGTGTATGTATGTGTATATGCATGCATGAATGTATCTGTGTATATGAATGTGTTTATGTGTGTATGCATATATGTATCTATGTATATATGCATGTATGTGTATGTATATGTATATGTGTATGTATGTATGTAATGTATGTATGTAAGTGTATGTATGCATGTGTATGTATATGTGTGTGTATGTATGTGTGTATGTAAGTATGTGTGTTTATGTATATATGTATTTATATGTATTTATTTGTGTGTGTGTGTTTACATGGGTGAGAATGCTTGTGCACAGGTTTGGATCTAGGACAGCCTTGGGTCCTGTACACATTTTCTTGTATTTTTGAGATCTCTCAGTGTCTCGAGAGATCAATTAATCTAGTCTGGCTGTCCAGTAAGCCCTAGGCATCTTCCTGTCTCTGTCTCCAGAATGCAGAAATGACAAGCTCATACATGAAATGTAGCTATCTAATCAGGTCTTCATGCTTCTGAGGCAAGCACTTTTGTAACTGAACTATTCCACAGCCTTGCTTTTGATTTTGAGTATTTTGGGTTTTGTTTGTTGTTTTAATGAAATACTGAATTAAAATGTCTATCAGAATTATATTTATGAGGAGTCAATAGCTTATGGTACTTACAATGACTGCTTTCAGTGAGACTAATGAAGTCGTCCATTTATGATTTAATCGCCATGGTTACTCACAGAGCCTTGGCATGACAGGCCTGGCCTAATCCTGTGAGGGGAGGATTATAGTCTTCACTTCCTTAATCCATGTTCAGGCTTCATTCACAGCATATATTTAGTATATACCGTCCAACTTAATGACACTGTTCCCCTGTAGGAGATATTAATGTTTAGCACTCCCATGAGGGTATCAATGTGAGAACCACTGTTCCAGCTACAGGAAGGCAAAATGAAGCCCATTGCTTCAATTGATTCTCATTGTCATTTTAATTATAATGGAATAGTTCATATTTCATATGTAGATATACTGAAGTTAAAAATGGCAAAAGGATTTGTAGAATAATGATGAATATTTAAAGCCTTAGTGATAATTTCCTTGCTTTTTTATTATCATAATGCTGAGTCTTCATCACCAGCTAGGATAAAGTCTCTATCCTTGGCTCCACAGCCCAGACGACACCAATTGTGGGCAATAGGAAACGAAAAAAGATAGAACTTAGTAGCAAGAATACTACTTAGTTGCAAGAAAGAAAGTCCACCTTGTCCATTTTTTTATCATTAGATCAATTTCTGGTATAATTTGTGTTCCCAAGTCATTAATGTATCCATTAATACCAACTGTGGAGCTTATCAGGGAATTCTCTTAGATACTTTGCTTAGGAAATGTTGAAGATTTATTTTGAGTCCTCAAATCTTAGGCTGCATTCCTATATTCATAGTGGAGACTCTCAGTATCAACATTTTCTAGAAAATACAATGGTGAAAGGAAAACCAAATAGCCAAGGACTTCTGCTTCAGATTATAACCAACAAAAGCAATAATAATAAAATAATAATAATCAAACTCTGATAATGCAATCTAAAGCTCAAACACATAAAAGAATGCTTGACATTTGTACAAGGAAAACAAAGTCCTTAAGGATACAGAACACATTACAGAGATGTGGATTTAATTACAAAAGTGTATTTGTGTGCATGTATGCATGTTTTTGTGGTTTTTTTTTTTTTTTTTTGGTTTCTGATGAAGAATTAAACTAAGGGTAGATCCATTTAACCATCGGAATATGCTAAGTCTGGCTATCCTGAGCTGCACATGGAAGCTTCTTTTGCATCCCTCACCCTGAAAATGATGCTGATGTACACTGCAGATCAAGCTGAACAAATCATGTTTAAATGAACCTGATGTAACATAAATGATGTTATGCCTTGCCCTGTTGAGACAACTAATAGGTACTTTCTATATGAGAAAACATGTAGTGTTACATTTTCTGCAATTTATATATAAAACTAACAAATAAACTGGTTGAAACAGTAAGAAATGTAGTGTTACAAGTCCATCTCACCATCTTTAGGATTCTGGATTTCATGCATACATTATTTTAAAGTCAGATTAGGGAAAAAGACAGTTGGATTTCATTAGCACTGAATTTTATAATTTCTGCTAGGCTGTTTTAGGAATTTCAGAAACACTATAATGCCTTCATATGAGAGCTTCAGCTTCCATAAGAAATTATAAAAACTTCAACTAGTTTCTATAGTACGTATTCTTCATTCATTTACTTGCAAAACTTCAAGACAGGGCAGGACATATATCACCCTGTATACTACAGCCATTTTTTTTCAACCTACCTCTTCTTTTGTCTCAACCTAGCTTTCCATATTGTTGTTCAACATTGTGGCCTAGAAGATGTCTACATACTGAGTTAAATGAAAATTTTTCTTTCTTTTTTTTTTTTTAAATATTTTATTTATTCATTTTCAAGCAGAGAGATACAGAGAGAGAGAGAGAGAGAACACAAGCACCAGGGCCACCACCTTGTGGGTCTGGCTTATGTGGGTACTGGGGAATTGAACCAGGGGCCTTAGGCACTGGAGACAAGTGCCTTAACCGCTGAGCCATCTCTCCAACCCTAAATGAAAATTTTTCTATACATACTGTGATGAGTGATGATGTCTGTAGAAACAACCTGTTAAGGTAATTTTCCAATAAAGGATATTATTTATATACCTATTTGAAGGGCTTTAATGCAATTTAAACTAAAATTACAAAGAAAGATGTTGCATTTGCACAATATTTTACATTTGTAGAAGGTATGCTTTCCATCACATATGATTCTGGGAAACAAAGGAAAAATGGTATAAATTGGTCATGGTGATGCAAATTCAGGATAAAATGTGAATACAAGAGTATGGTAGTGCCATAGCCAGAGCTTGGAGTAGCTGAGGCATCCCATCAGAGGGTCCCACAGGGATTGTGAAAGGACACTGATTCTGGAACCAGTTTTTCCTTTGTCCTACTTGTACTTGTTGGTACCTATTGTCAAGTGATTTGTATAGCTGGATGTTGTTTTTCTGCCATGTTTTCTTACCTGGAAACATGAGAGTAATAAAGGCACCATCCTCGTGGATTACTTTAGTATTCAAACTGAGCTAATGCAAAGAAAAAAAAAACCTGGGCACATGTATTATTTCATGGTCTCAAATTATAGTTTTTCTTTACTTAAATAATTTTCCAAATATGAAATAGATGGAATTTAATGGAAATCTATTGAATCTATTTAAATAGTTAATAAATTTTTAACCTGTTCCATATAAGTTGATATAATATTTAATGCTACTTATGATATATGTAATCCTTTTATTCTGATTTTTTAAAGAACTATTGTTATACTCTGGTGGCATGCTTTAAAAAGTGACTTTTGCAACAAGGTTTCTTTGATAATTAAGACTTTGTAAAACTTAATCACTGTTATTTTTACATTTCGAAAGTTCACCATCTCTTTCACATATGTATCTTGCATTTGTTTCTATAATTCTGTAGATTCACTTTTGTTTATGTCAGACTCCTGTGGGTCACTCTCTAGATCCTTTAAGAGGTACATTTCTATGGTAACTGTAGTTTTTAATCTTTTAATTAGAAATTGACAATTTTAACTGCACTATTATTTTTAGTAAGATTATATATTTGTCTGTCTAGGGTAAGTGGGCTGCACACGTTTGCAGCTTTAACTGTCATCCTATTTTTTCTCATTAACCCTTGTTGCCTTCAGGTTCAGGCCATGACAGAGTAGGGGTGTTTTGTTTTGTTTTCAAAACTTATAATGCAACATAGCAGAAATACTAGCAGTAAACAAATTGCTTATAATATTTAGGATTTAAATTTTTTGAAGTTGATTTCATTTGAGTCATATATATTAGCTCTTTTTAAAAAATATTTTATTTATTCATTTTCAAGCAGAGAGAGAGAGAGAGAGAGAGAGAGAGAGAGAGAGAGAGAACCTGCGGCCTTAGGCACTGGAGGCAAGTGCCTTAACCGCTGAGCCATCTCTCCAGCCCTATATTAGCTCTTGATAGCCATGTTTTGGTTTTGTTTCTTTCTTTTTTGGGGGGCAATATTGCTGCAATTCTAAAGCTTTGATCATCTTCAGTGAATATACAGCATTTGCAATCTCACAATATTGTCTATTGACATTTCCTTACTAGTCTAGAAACAAGGGTGATGTTGTTGAATGTATCTTTTTTTTTCATTTTCTGAATTACATTTTAAAAGCACAAATATAATGAGTATCTGTGATGATTAAGTTTTGTTGTCAACTTGGTTTTAATTTAAATTTAAAATAAATTAAAATTTAATTTTTTTAATTTTTAAATTTAATTTTAATTTTTAATTTTAATTTTGGGTGGGTCTCTGAGGATGTTCACAGGAAAGCAGCACTCTCAGCAGGGGACAATGTGTAAGGAAGCTCAGGGGAGCTAGAAATGTACATCCATTCCTGGGAGGGCAGTACAGGAAGGAAATTCCACAGACTCAAGAAGCTAACAAGTCTCATATAGGGTTGTAAGACCCCACCCTAAGGCTATAAAAAGGGGAAGTAAATCTCCCCCCTCCTTAGTTGATGTTCTGTGTGTGGCTTTGGTGATAGGTTTCTCTCTGTGCTTGGATCTGTGAAAGGGGATTGCCTCTTTCACCACTATGGAGCTTCCCTAGAATCTGTAGCTTCAATAAATCCTTTCCTCCTATAAACTGTGCCTGGTTTCGAGATTCATTCCAGCAGTGTGTGGCTGACTATGACAATATCAAACTAATGGGGCAGAAAATTCATCAACAAACCTCCCCAGCTGTGGACCTTGGTACTTCACAATTGACCTGCAAGACAAGATGTGTCCAAGAGAGAGAGAGTAACCAACTGTTCTCCAATGAATTCTAGCGTTTTCATAATATTTTGTTCTTATTTACCCAACTTCCTTCATCCCCCATCTCTGCACCTCACATACCCTTGCCAGTCTTCCTCCTGGCTACCAACAGCTCCTTCTGGCTGTCCTTTCACATGTGTTTCATTGCCCTCTTTTCTTTTTCTTCCTTCCTTCTCTTTCCTTAGATATCTTCCTCCCTCTTTTCATTCTAGTGTTATGACTCATGGTCCACAGAAGCAGATAGAAGAGACTTCCTGGGGCTCTGGAATCACAAACTTGGGAATCAGTTCAAGTCTCTAACAAGGGGAAAAAACCAGACAAATGGAAGGAGCACCTGATGTTCTCCTATGTTGACTGTAGGTGAGAGAACGAGGTGCCAAGGGCAAGTGTGTGGGTGCCACATTAGCTCATGCATGTGCATATACCACTCACCACACAAAGTATGAACATACATATAACAATTCATTAATTTTTCCTAGTGATTTTAAGCTTGAAGTAGAAATAATGAATGTCCTACGTTCACTAGTTTCATACTAAGGATAATAAATCTTTATTGTGGATTTCTTTGTGCCAGAACCTGGAAACAGTGAGCATCCGCCTTTCCTTTTATTTTCCATCACTCACTACTTCATTTTATAGATGAAAATGAAAACAAAGAAAAAATACCACAGAATTCAGAGAGAGAAACGGTGGATAAAATGCTTGACACATTAACTTGAGGACCTGTGATTGCATCACCAGCGCCATCATAAATACTGAGCAGGTGGCAGCCCATCTGCAGTCCAAGCACGTGAGAAGCAGAGACAGGAGTTCCTTGGGGCAAGTTGACTAGCGAGACTAGCCCAATCCTTGAGCTCTATTTAAAAATGAGAAACCCTGCCTCAGTAAATAAGGTAGAGAGCAATGGAAGAAGACACTACATATTAACCTGTGGACTTCACCTACATGCATACAATATGTACAAGAAACTGTAATACACATACTCATATATATGGGCACACACATATACACATACATACATATACACATACACTCATACACACACAATAAAGAAGAGAGAATAGTGAAGATGTCCCTGATTGCTATGGATAGGTTCTGAGGATGTGGAGAACATTCTGGAGTGTCATCGCAGGTGTCAGCTCCTGAATATAGGCTATGATGCAGCAAGGCTGTGCTGTTCTGTGGACAGTATTCTATAGGCTTTGCTCTGGTACTCATGTTGTCTGTTTTATTTTCTCTATTAGAATACCAATGTAATTTCATTCCTTTAAATGCGCCTGGATTACACTGAAATTGGAAATATTTTAACTTGACTGTGTGGGATTCAGGAGTTCACAGTTCTTGGTCTTTAAAGGAACATTGTAAATGTAGAGTGGGGGAAATATTTTCATTCTGAAATTCTCTGAATAATTAATAAATTTGGATTGATTAAATTTTCTCATGGTTTTGATTTTACTTCACCCCATTCTGGTGTTAATTTTGCTCTATGGGCCTCTGATTCACACAGAAGGCAATATGCTTAAGATTTTCATGGCCAAAGGATAGAAATGCAGGTTTGGGGCCTTAGTTATTAATTTTTATACTATGAATAACATGCACATAGCATTCTAGAGATTGTATGTTATCACTACAGTATACATAGTATTATTATCATGGCCATAAAACATATGCTATATAATGGCTTGTACTTTACTCAATGAGCTTGCATGAACGTTCCAGCTGAAGTGTTACACTCAAGTCAGACTTCAGTACTTAGCCTACTACTGCCTTCAGTATTCATGAAGCACAATATGCTTAAGACACTTCCCCACCTTCTGCTCTTCTTTTAGAGTGCCTGAGTCATTCCCCAATTTATCATTTTCTTCCATCAACTTAGTCATTGTATGACAAAATGCCTGCTGCCTAAACAATGAAACTTAAAACTACAGATTTGAAGCTTCTCTTAATAAAAGCACTTTGCATGATGCTGTGTATTTATATTTCATAGTCAATGGCATACTCATCATAGCTACAGTGCAGGTAATAACAAATTTTCCATGTGCTATATTTGATTGTGAGACTCCCTGGGTGCAGAGAGTAGATTTAATTACTCCATATGACTCAATAAAAAAAAATATCTTGAAGGTAAACTGTAGAAATAGAATCAAGTTTCATGGTCAAGGCCCAGAGAAAGAAGAACCCGTTCTTTACAGTCTAACAGGAACAGAGTAAGTAGGTATGAGAGCATGTAATATTTTAATAATAGCTAATATTGTGATTTATGTATAATATTTTGCTTTTTTTCACTTTTAAACAAAGCTTTATTTCATTTACTATACCTTGTTTTTCTTTACACTTTTATTAGAGATAAAGTCGTATTCTTTAACCTGTCTGCAAGCTTGTGGTAGCCATCCTGTCTCAGTCTCCCTAGTACTCGGATTACACGTGTGAGCCACAAACAGGTGGCTCTTTCATTTTCAACAATCCTCAGATTATTTTTGGATTGGTGACTTTGGAACAGTTTATTCACAGAATTAAAACAAAGGTTCTTGGGCTAGAGATATGGCTTAGCAGTTAAAGCAATGCCTGCAAAGCCTAACAACTTGAGTTTGATTCCCCAGTACCCACATAAAGCCAGATTCACAGTGGTGTATGCATCTGGAGTTTGTCTGAAACTGATGGAGTTTCTGGTGTGCCTATATTCTCTCTCTCTCTCTCTCTCTCTCTCTCTCTCTCTCTCTCTCTCTCTCTCATCACTTATTCCTCTCTCCCTCCCTCTCTCTCTGTCTCTCTGTCTCTCTCTCACTCTCCATGTCTGTACTTGCAAATAAATCAATTATACCAGAGTACAGGAGTGCCAAGGCCTCTAGCCACTTCCAAAGAGCTCCAAATGCATGAGCTACCTTGTGCACCTGGCCTTTCATGGGTGCTGGGGAACTGAAACCAGGTCATTAGGCTTCACGCAGGAGGGTCCCAACTGCTGAGGCACCTTTCCAGTCCAATTTATTTATTTATTTATTTTTGGACACAAAGTACAACAGGTGGGCAGGGAGATTTTAGTTTCATAGGAGACATAAACGTTTCCCAATTAAAAAAGAGTTGAGAAAATTTTATGCTTGTGTCAAAGAGCCTGCTATAGTGAGGAATATTAGGAATGCCCTCAACTCTTCCAGACACACTTGCCTTGAATAGACCTGATCTGCAGGTGTTCACAGGTTCCAAGATGGCAGAAAAAGTATTTCATGAACCCAACACCTAGCCTTGCTTATGACAAATATATTTTCAAGCCAAGCTGGACACACTTTAGAAATATGTTTAATTGGGAAAAATAATCTTAGAATAAATAATTCATTTGAAATATTCCAACTTTATATTCTCTGACAAAAACTAAAAATGTCTTCATACACTCTCTTCCTTTAAAGTAGCAAAGTAAACAAAACAAAGATGAATTAAAAGTAATAATGTTGCAGGATAACTTAGTATGCATTAACTTATACAAATGTTAGAAAATTCTCATTCATCTCTAATTCCATTGAAATGGGACTGAAGTTTTTTTTTCCCTAATATCTTAAATGTTTTCTTCACCAAACATTAAGCTAAGCTTTATTTTCTCAAATGGTCCCTTTTTATTGCCATTTGATACATATTGCAACATAAAATGCTTTAAATACTCAAAATGTAATTTTCCAAAATCAGAAAATTGATATAAAGAAAGAAATTCTATAAGAAAACTGATAACAAAATGATTTCAAGCTGCAATGTTATTAAATAAATCACAGTTGATTATACATGAGATTCCACTAGCTTTATTTGCACACATAGTTAGATGACTAACTATATAATCCTGCAAGATCATGTTTTATTCTGGAAAGCATAGGTCATTTGCTAAATTAAAAGGATCTTTACATTTCATGTCTTCTTTAAAAGGTGAAGATAATAATCTGTGAAATTGCTTGTCAATGACAGAAGAGTATAGTGTATCACTTTCAAAAGCATTTGACTTTACTTTTTCAGGAAAATTACATAATAAATCTTGTAACTCTTTGTGTTTATGAAATATTATATTCATCTTTAACTATTGAGTTTATTCTCATTTCTTGATGATAAAATTAATTTTAAGACAAGAGTGCTAAATACAGTTTCCTCAAAGGCCTTTGAAAGCTTCCACCTTTTCATTCATGCTAAAGTTACACTAAAGTGTAACTGGTCAATTATTCCAGGAAATTGATTATCTTGGAAGTAAGCATTGAGTCCTTTTCAGGTGAATAATCAGTTCTATAACTCTAGCACCTGGGATAATTCCAAAACATACTGAGGTGCCCAATAAACATTTGTTGAATAAACAACTTTTCATTTTCATAAATTCTCATTTCCAGCTACTTTTTGTAGCAGCTCATTATTGAATATATAACCTGGGTCATCATACAAGTATGTATAACCATGCTACAATGGTACTATACAGTGCTAATTTCTAATGCTCTTCCAGACAATAACAAGTACATGTGGAAATCAAATCAATTTACTCTAGAAGGAATAAAATTCCTGAGATTATTAGTACCTGACAGTCTCATGGCCACCATGCTGTTGAACTTTTGAAGTTTCTCACTAAAACCCTGAAGAATCTCCACATAGTATAATAAACATCCTGAATCCAAAAACATTGAACCAAGTTCCTAAATATAATTGGCTTATGTTTTCTTATCACTCAAATCATCTACCATACAGTATAGATGTGGGTTTTCTGCACACCTGGCTCTACCATTTAGTCTTTATTATCATTAAATGTAGCCTGCATGAAGGGATAATGCTGCTTCTGTAAACCAAAGATTAATAAACAAAAGTACCAGTGCTAGCTATGAGTTACCTTCCTATAACACATTGCTACAGGAAGACCAGAGACTCCTTAAACCAAACAGTTTATTGTCATTGCTCTTGATTGCCCACCAAAAATGAATGGTTAGATTAGATCCTACTGCTGAAGATATCATATTCTTTAGTTGCAAGACAGAAAAATCAACCTCAAAATGGACTGGAAACCTCCTCTCTGCTGGCTAGATTTTATTTGAGAGGAAGGAACTATGTGAGGTTTGGGGAGACAAAAGACATCAATTATCTCAGCCATCAATGGACCTTCTGTTCTAGAATACTGACATACCAAGAAGAAGAGCCCACTGGTTCAATAGTGCCTTGATAGTTGAGGGGTAACTGCATTCTTATTGAAGTCTGTTCCACAACATGGAATTCACACCTGGTACTAAAAACAAGTTAAACTATGGCTAGGTAAGTCATAGGCCATGAATGCAATCCTATCATTCTACTAGAGTTGGTTTGCAGTGGCTAGAGACCCTGAGGTACCCATATTCTCTCTCTCATTCTTTGCAAAATAAATTAAGAAAATATTTTTTTAAGTTCCAAGAGAACACAGGTTCTTTTTCTTAGATGTGACTGCTACTCTCTCTGCTGTCCTTCACACACTTTGGAAGCCCAATTTATGAGACAATCAAACTTCAAACTGTACACTAAAGACCAGAGGCTCTCCAGGGACCTTCCAGGGCCAGAGAACCAGATTGGGACTTGGTGAAGCATGGTCCACCAAGTTATTATATGGCTAAACCAATAATGAATCAATATCATAAAATCCTTACTTTCATACAGGAAGCTGGGGGCATTGTCTGATAAAAGGGGCTCTAGGCCAGAAGTCTAACACCAAGACAAGTTGCTCTGGTCTATAATTCTCTGTCCCAGTAATTGGTTACTTCTCATACTTACCTGTTGATCCAAGAGACCCACAAGGTCCCCAAAACAAGACAAGCTTATATCAAACTTCTTAACACCCACCCCAGGCAAAAGTTAAGACCCTATTGCTGAAGATACCACTTATTGTCATCATACAACACCAAGAGACCCTACTGAATTTAGAAAGGTAACCAGAGAATATGGATTATGAAAAAATACAAGTGAAAGAGAATGTCCTCAGTCTTCCTTTATTCCAAATCCACTTCAATTTAGACAGTACCCACACTATACTACTCACTCAAATTTTGCCCCCCTCTCAATGACTCCTGTGTTCAAAATTCAATTTCCTCAATTCCCTTTATGTGACTTCTCTATAGCATTTGAAAAATTTGTCCATTCTCAGTTTTGAAATTCTCATTTGCTTGTCCTGTATAGCAACAATTGCTGTAATTATTCTTGGCACATGTATGTGATACGTGTGTTCTTGGGTGTGAGCACGTGTGTTTCCAGGTACATGTACATGGATGTTCTTCACCTTTCCTTGGAGACAGAGGTTTGTCTCTGTACTTTTGATCGAATGAGACCAGAAACTCCTTGTCTCTGCTTAGTCAGCAATGGGATCAAGGGTTTGTACCCCCATTCCCTGCATTTTATGTAAGTTCTGGGGATATGAACTCAAGTCTTCATGCTGGCAAACCAAGCACTTTACCAAATAACCCGTCTCCCTAGCCCATCCTAATTCTTTTTTATCTAGAGTTATTTCTTCTCAGTATCTCTTGCAGACCGCTCTTCCTGGAGCCATTCTTTAAGTGCTAATAGACTGGGCAGTTATGGCTTACACCTTCTTCTCTTATCAGGCTCCAGACCCTCTCTGGTGATAACTTTCACTCTTGTGATTTCTATTGATGTTATGTACTAAAGCTTGCCAATTGCTTATCTGTAGCCCTGTTTTTGTTTTCTGAGCTCTAAATCAGTATTGTAACTATAATAAATCCACACTAGGGTATTTTATAGGGACTTCATGGTTTGTGTTTGAAATTGAAGAACTGATAAGTCTCTCATTTCCCCCTCAGGCTTGCTTTTACTCCCAAGTTCCTTGTTTTCAAATAACAGCCCATCATCTTTACAGTGTCTCAAGTTAGAAATCTAGTCATCAGTTGGGACCTCCTTTCCATCTTAATAGATATATCTCTTTAACTCCTGTCTCCATTATCAATCACCCACTCAGATTATGTCCATTAGTTTTGTAGTGCTCTGCCTCTCAAAGCTATTTTAGACACGGGATCCAGGAAAGCCTTTCGCCAACATACATCTAAACAAGCGTTACCCTTGATGAAAGCCATCAAATATTTTCCAATTTTTCTCCCACCTCTCAATACTTCAACTACATTATCCATGTTTAAGGTGAACTTCTCTAAATGAGTCTTGTAATATTATTCATTGTGCTTTGAATGCTGCTAGCTTGTCACCTTAAAATGGTCTTCATTACCCAAAGAATTTTTGTATTTCTTTCAGAACACAGGCTGTGTGTGAAGGTGATGAGGGACACTTGGCCTACTTTGTACGCAGAGTCAGGTATTCCATCTCACTACTCATGAGGTCACATGTTGCCGGAACAGGTCATATTCTATTGGCTGTTCCCTCTATTTGCTGTTTGTAGAACAAGGCCTGAAGCTAATTTGTATATAATTTTATTCTAGCACTTAAGCCTGAACTAGGTAGAATTCTAAGAATTTCCCTGCCAGGCATGTTGGAGCACATCTTTAATTCCAGTGCTCAGAGGCTATGACCTGAGGTGGAAGGTTCTCCATGAGATCATATTTTGAGCACTTTAAACCATTTGTTAAATTTTGACAGTTTTCATAGTAACAAATCATGTATTTTGATGATGCACCCATACTCTTAACTTCTCTGATCCCACCCTCTCTTTTCTCTGAACCCCTTCTCCTTTCCAGCTAGTACTATTAACTGAGAGGCCATGGCACTTTTCAGAGCTGAGGCCTGGCTGTTAGGAGACCACTAGAAGTGGCCATTTGAAAATTATAGCATAGGCTCTTCTTTGCAACTAGCTTTCTGGTCCACTCACTATGAGAATGTCCCTGTTATACATTCCCACTTTAACAGAACCGTTTGACCATGTCTTCACCACCACGATAGACTTATCCTCTGAAACCATGACCCAAAATATATCTTTCCTCCCTTAAATTATTTCTGTCTCATACTTGATCAAATGATGGAAAAGTAACTAAGACAACACTAAAAGTTATGTTTATAACAAGGGCTAGTCATAAGTGCCATTCAGAATAGTCAAAAGGGTGATTGTTCACGTGGGCTTATCTTATCAGCACTTTAAATAGATATTTTTTCTCTGGCTTTTAGAGGAGGTCTAAATCATAAAAAAAAAAAAAAACCTCAAAGATGAGAGGCATTTTTTACATGTCTTCCAACAACCTGAAGGAATTTGGAAATGGATTATTTCCTAAGGCCAACAGATCAAAATTTAGCATGGTGGATACAATGTTTTCAGAATTGTAACACCCTAACCAAAGAACATAAACCAACTGTCATGGTTTGATGCAGGTGTCCCCCACAAACAAATGAATGTATCTGGGTAATCGATCCTCAGCTGATGGCAGTTTGGATTTTACAACCTTGCTGGAGCTGTGTTGTTGGGGGCAGGCTTATGGGGTTATAAACCAGCTTCCCCTTTCCAGTATTTGGCACACCTTCCTGCTGCTGTTTCCAGTGCTGTGGTGGAGGTGATGTCCAGCCCTCTTCTCATGCCATCGTTTTCCCTGCCAGGATGGAGTCTCCCCTCAAGTCCGTAAGCCAAATAAACCCATTCCTCCACAAGCTGCTTTTGTTTGGGTTCTTTCTGTGCAGCAACTAGAAAGCTGACCGCAACACCAACCCACATGTATAATGGACCTAAAGAATTGTTAGATGATAAGTTTGTTTTAAGTTTGTTGAAATTGTTACAGAAGCAATAGAAAAAGTAATGCAGTATGCTTATATACACTTGGAGGTTATGAAAAATGATTGAATGTAATGAAATGTTAAAATATAAAAAAATACATCGACATATTTATATTCTTTGTACAGATTAGGTCAGTTGATTATGTAAAACAAAATATGTATTAATTTTTATTACTTTTGAATTAATTTCATAAATTGATTCTTTTGATATTGTTTAAATAATTTAAATATTATTCCAAGGCAAGTATTCTTCAATATCAATCAAATAATATTAATCAAGTAAACACATAAATAAGATCATTCCCTTTCCTGCAAACCTTGTTCCACCTTGAAAAATGCATCTGGATTGTACTAACCAGTTAAGTTCCCATCTAATCTCTTAAATGCAACCAATCTGGGTCTCTGGTGTGCTTTCCCCTTTTCAAGAGCCCCTCTCCTGAAAAGGTCCATCTTCTTCCCTTTCCTTAAACTCGTAACCTCTATCTCCATAACCTGTATAATAAAAGTTTTCTAAACTTTATCCTCTCACCTGTGGGTTTCATTATCAAAACTCATAAAACCCAGATCAAGAACCCAGATGACCAGTAATTCAGTGGAAGCTTTGTGGGTCCACATCTGACATCCCAGTTCCTAAATTATTGCCTGCCCAAGAGCTTAGAAAGCCTCCAAATCTCTCAATTATCATTTCAAGACTCCCCAAAACAGCAGCATCTTAGTAATTCAATAAGAGATTCTGGCACTCAGTGCTTGCCATTACCTTTGAAGGGGTAGTTTCTGTGAATGTGTTTGTCCTGCCCATCAAGTCCTCCCTGTCTGAGGTTCCTACCTTCCTGTCTGAGGGTTCCTACCCTTCCTCTCTGAGTGTTCCTACCTTTCCTTTCTGAGTGTTCCTACCCTTCCTCTCTGAGTGTTCCTACCCTTCCTGTCTGACTGTTCCTACCCTTCCTCTCTGAGTGTTCCTTCCCTTCCTGTCTGAGTGTTACTACCCTTCCTCTCTGAGTGTTCCTATCCTTCCTGTCTGAATGTTCATACCCTTCCTCTGAGTGTTCCTACCCTTCCTGTCTGAGTGTTTCTACCCTTCCTCTATGAGTGTTCCTACACTCCCTAACTGTCTGAGTGTTCCTACCCTCCCAAACAGTCTGAGTGTTCCTATTTTAACTTGCCATTTTTCCTAAAGGTGACTGTTTAATTAATATAGAGCAATGTAACATATCTACTTGTGCCACATATTCACACCAACTTCTGTCATAGGATTATAGCCTGATTGTTAGAATCTATTCCTTTTCAATCTCAGTCTAGTGAGAAAACATTTCTGATGATAAAAAAATTAATGAAACCTACATAATCCTACCATGTTTTGGTTTATAGTATCCATTTAACATTTTCAGGTTATTGGGAGAATATTTAAAAAGAAATGTCTGTGAAGGAAAAAAAGGGGCCTAATGGGAAAAGGAAGGGACATAAATGGGAGGTTAGCAAGGTATGGAGGGAATATGCACAATGACATTATATACCTGCATTAAAATGGCCTTATTTCAACAGATATAATGATTTTTAAAAAAAAATTGGCATTATTTTAGCACTTCTGAATATTTACTACATAATTAGAAATTTATTATATTAATAGGTATATAATAATTTTACTGATATGATACATACATGATACATGTCACTGTAATGTCTAATGTTCATCTTGACAATCATTGCAATAAAATAAAATATGTTCCAAAAAAATAAAGCTGGGAATGTAGCTCAGTTGGTAGATTTCTTGCCTATTATGCATGAATAAACAAATACTTGGGTTTGGTTACTAGCATTGTATAAACCAGGTAATGTGGTATACTTTTCAAACTTTACATTCAGGAAATAAAGGTAAAGAAATCAGAGGGTTTAGACCATCATCAGGTACATTGTAAGTTTGAGGCCAACCTGGGCTACATGACACCTGTGATGGTTAAGTTTTCTTGTCAACTTGACCATTTTCGTAATCTTGGATGGGTCTCTGAGTATATTCACAGGAAGGCAGCCCTCTTAGTAGGGGACAGGATAAAAGAAAGCTCAGGAGACTAGAAACAGACATCTCTTCCTGGTAGGGCAGTGCAGGAAGGAAATTCCAGAGACTCAGGGAGTCAATAAGTCTGGGGAAAGGTTGCAAGACCCTGCCTTAAGGCTATATAAAGTGGACAATAATCACCCCACACACACCCTGCCTGTATTGTTGGTGTTTACATGTTGTTGATGATTTTTTTTTTCTCACTGCTCGGACCTGTTAGAGGGGCCAGCCTCTTTCACCCTTATGGAACTTCCCCCTGGATCTGTAGTTTCAATAAATCCCTTCCTCCCATAAGTGTGCCTGGTTTGGAGATTCAACCGAGCAGTATGTTGCTGACTATGACAAGACTCTATCTCAATAAAATAACCCAAACAGAATAAAATAAAATAAATAAAACCTAAAGCTGACTGCATAGCTCTGTGGTACAGAACTTGCCTAGCATGAAAAGTCCCCTGTGTTTGATTCTCAGCCTCTCAGCCTCTCTCTCTGTCTCTGTTTCTCTTTCTCTGTCACTCACTTTCTCTAGCACACACACACAAACACACACACACACACAAATTTAATCTTAGATGAAGTTTTTAAACATTCATTGCATTGATCTATTTTGATTTTTATTGCAAATTGTAAATGTGTTAGGCATATACCTTAACACTTAGAATACAATAATTAACCAGCTACAGTACATATCTCTTATGGAATAAGCTGATACAAGTTTCTTAATTCGAGGCTAATGGAGGAGTCAGCTATAAAATAAGGAATAGAATTATTAGAATTACACAGAGTGAATAGTGCACTGTATTATGTAGAATGTGAAATTGGAAGCGATAGGTTGTAAAATTGGGAAGGTAGCAACAAGATATGTGCAAAGCTTGAGACGTCTCTTACAGAAACAAACCTGTTACTGTACCATAGCTTCTTGGATACTGGTGAAAGGTACAAGACTTCTGCTATGCCAGACATTAGGTGACAAGGGAATTTCTCTTCCCAGAAATAAAACCAAAGGCATATAGCCTTATCTATACATGTAAAACATAAATGTTATCCTTGATTCTGTAAAATCAATGTAATAACCCAAGGTGTTTTAGCCAACAGTGAAAGAAACATTTCAGTTATTGCAAGCCAAAATATAAATTCTTATACACAAAAATAAAAATTGGGTCATTGGTCCATGAATCCTAGTGTGTGACAAGATGATTACAATCTTGTTCTGACTGCATGGGCCAGTGGCCCAAACGAATAATCTTAATATCAAAATAACAACAAAATATTTCCTAAATTGTATTCATTTTGTAATATCAATATTTAGTAAAATAGTTAAATTCAAGTCACCACCAGTTCATATATTCATCTTGAGAAAATTTAGCAATGTATTTTAAGTATATCAAAGAAAAATAGCAAGTGCTTTATGTTTCAATTCAAAACTCTCAAATGTCTTGAATGTATTCATACTACTTAAAATTTCCCTGCTCATTTTTATTTTAAATCAAGTATGCATGATGTGATGGATTGTATTGATTGTTAACTTAATAGGGCCTAGAATCACTTGTGATGGTGTAGATTAGGTTAGTTTCTGTGCAGGTCTCTGAGGGATAATCTTGATAAGGTCAATTAAGGTGGGAAAAGCTACCTTAACTATGGGAAACGCCATTCTGTAGGGTGAGATACTGGACTACATAGAAAGAAGACAGGCAATACTCAAGCTCTGATTCCTCACTGTCAACCAGAAATCTCAAGCTCCTGCTGATATATCCTCCTTGCCATGATGGTCTGTAACCTGGGACTGTGACCTGAAAGAAACCCTTCCTACGTTCAACTGACTTTTGTTGAGTAATTTCTCCAGCAAGAAGTTGACCAATATATATTTTAAAAATTACATTGTTGAGAATGAGGTTGCTATTGCAGTAAACTTGACCACTTGGTTTAATCTTTTAGAACTGGTTTTCAGAAGGAAGTTTGATGAATTTAGAACATTCAGTTATAGAAACATTAAAGTGCTGGAAGTAGAGCTTATGGGCAATTCTGGTGAGAGCTAGAATGGTAAGAATTCTTAGAGAAATGTACATAGTGGAGCCCAACTCATATGCTTTCAGAAGGGAACAAATATTCTATCAGGAAACAGGCTGGCGATAGTTTATGGTATATGTTTTCAAAGAAATTGGTTGCTTTCTTCCCATGTTCTAAGAACTGAAATGACACTGACTATATATGTATGTTGTTGTAATCATCTTTTTTGTTACTGCAACAAATAACCTGAGAAAAGCAGCTGATGTAAGGAGGAATGAGTATATTTTGGCTTACAGACTTGAAGGGAAGCTCCAGGATGGCAGGGAAAAATGACTGCATGAAGAAAGGGTGGATATCACCTCTGCCACAGCACTGCAAACAGCAGCAGGAAGGTGTAGCACACACTGGCAAGGGAAAGCTGGCTATAACTCCCATGAGTCCACACCCCACTACACACCTCTAACAAGGTTCCAATTCCAAAACTGAAATTAGCTTGGGATCAAGCATTCAGAACACATTAAGTTTATGGGGGACACTTGAAACAAACCTCAACAATCCATCCCGTTCCTCCATAATCAGATAACCATACATGAAATGTATTCAGTCCAACTTCAAAAAGCCCCCATAGTATTTGCGCATCCCAATGATAGTCAAATATCCCCATAATCTAAGTTCTTTAACTGAGCCATAATATCAGAAAACATAACAAACCAAAACCATAATGGCAAGAACAAATTCACACTACAAAAGATAGCTTTATACATATCAAAGATGGATGGAAACAATACAAGATTTCAAACAAACAGGGCAAACATCAAACTCTGTAATTCCAAGTCCACAACTCTAACCAATGTCTGGAGTTCCATTTCCAATCCTGCCGAAAGGCTACTGACAGTCCTGGAAAACTCATCCAGTGCCTGTAGCACTCTTGGCAGCCATCCCAGAGTCCTGGCATCTCCACAGGTTCTCCACTGCCATACATGCTTCATCCTCATGGCTCTATCAGGTCTGCATGCAGGGAATCCAATACCCCTGCTTCACACTGCCCATGGCCATTTCCAAAACAAACAAACAAACAAACAAACAAAAAAAAAACATGTTGCAAATCCAATGACCCTCTCTTCCTGCATTTGCTATAGTCCATAGTACCAGGTGGGCTACCAATTTGTTAATCCAGGGGGAACAAAGCCAACTTTAAAGAGCAGGAAAACTTCATAGGCCCCTTCAAAAAAGTCCACATTCTTTCTGCTATCTCAATGGCTATAATCTCTCAAACAATTGCAGTAGTTGCAATTGTTTGGAACAGGCAGTAGTTTATGCCCAAATATTTCATTTCTCGCTGTGCCATTTTCATCTGCTCACACCAGGACATTTTTATGCAAAGTAACCCTGCACAGGTTCTCAGGACACAGGAAGCAGAAGCAGCAAGCCTGCCATACAAACTGCCTTGAGACATGCCTTGAGACATACTTCCCTGACTCTCATAAGACAAGCCTCCCAGTTCATAGTTTTTACTGTCTTTACAAATCTGACCAGGATCCAACAAGTTGTACTTATAACACTGTAAGAATGGAAATTGGGGAAATCTGGGTTCCTTTAGAAATGCTGTCTTAAAAATAAAGGGAGAGCACTTGAGGAAGACACTTGGTGCCTGACATCTGGTCATCACTCAAACATGCATGACAGCCTGCACATACACATGCACTCATAGGAACACAAACATGTTTTCTCACATGAGCAGGCATATCATGCAACCAGAGTACATACTTGTCACAGTCAGCCATATGATGCTGGGATGAATCTCCAAACCAGGCACAATTTGGGGGAGGAAGGTATTTGTTGAAACTACAGATTGAGAGGAAGTTCTGTAAAAGCAAAAGAGGCTGACCCTTTTTCACAGATCCCAGCAGAGAAAAAAACCCATCACCTACACTACACACACAGAACAGTAAACAGGCAGGAGGGCAAGGAGAGAATTTCTTCCCCTTTATATAGACTCAGGGTGGGGTCGTACAACCCTTCCCCAGACTTAATGGCTTCCTGAGTCTTGGAATTTCCTTTCTGAATGGTGCACACAGGAAAGAATGTTTACTTCCATTTACTTTGAGCTTCTTTATAACCTGCCCCTTGCTGAGAGGCTACCTTCCTGTAAACATCCTCAGAGACCCACCCAAGATAACTAAAAAGGTCCAAGTTGACAACAAAACCTAACCACCACAAGACTCATTCAAAGAAGTGATAAATTAGGCAAAAGACCTCATTTACAAAAGCATTAAAAAATAAAAACTTAGCAATAAACAAAACCAAAAAAGTGAAACACATCTATAATGAGAATTATTTTTCTTTTTTCTTTTTATTTAGAGAATATTAGTTTCTGTAAGTAAACCCACATAGATAAGACCTTACATATTAAATACAGTGCATTACCCCTGTACAAATGAGAAAAAATAAGTTTAACATTTTTAGACCAATATGGCTGTTAATCTCTGTACAATGTCAACTCAATGTGGTAAACAGGGATAATTTTTCCAAAGTTGACAGCACAGCTAAAGTTTTCAAAAATTATATATATATATATATATATATATATATATATATATATATGTGTGTGTGTGTGTGTGTGTGTGTGTGTGTGTGTGTGTGTGTGTGTGTGACCAATAATAGAAGTATGTTATGTGCTATAGCAGAAACAGCTTTTCCAGGTTCTGCAGTTGTCTGAACAAAATTGTAGTCATACATCACAGTCATTAAAAAAAAAAAAAACCTAAAAAACAAAATCCCAGAAAATAGCCAAGAGAGAATTTTAAAACACTCACAAAAGTAACAGAAGAAGACAATAAAAGAATGAGAGACCCCCTCCTCTATTCATAGAATTGATGTAATGAAAATGGCTACATTACTGAAGTAGTCTACAGGTTCAACACAATCCCTCTCAAAATTCCAATATCATTCTTTATATAACTAAGGGTTGAAAAACAAGAATTCAAATGGAAATAAGATTACCTAAGGAGAAGGAACATTACTAGAGAAATAACAGCCACCTCATAGTACAGAGCCTTTGTGATATGAACAGCATGGTACTGGCATCAAAGCCGACTATATAGATCAAAGGAAAAAGATAGAGCACCCAAGGCTGCAGAGATGTCTCAGAGGTTAAGGAGCTTGCCTTCACAGTCTAATAACCTGGGTTTCCTTCTCCAGTACCCAAGTAAATCAGATGCATTAAGTGATGTATGCATCTGGTGTTTGTTGGCAGTGGCTCGAGGCTCCGGCTGTCTGTATCTTTTCTATCTCTCTCTGCTTGCAAATATTTTTTTTTTAAAAAAAGACAGACTCAGCCACAGTCATCTATTAAACTGATATTAGCCATTATCATATTTAATAATATATTTTCAAAAATGACTCCATGTACTTCTAATAATGGTATGTCCATTCTTCTCAATGACAAAAGACTCTGTGCCTTCCATCTTGAATTGGCTTGTTCTGAAATGACTTCAGTCGAGTAATGTTTTGTGCTTTCTGAGTGGTGATCAGAAACATGGGATTCAGCTGATCCCAGGTGTTCACTCCTGGCAACAAGGTGGGAAGTGGCAGAGGACCCCTTAAAAATGCAGGCATTGTAACCTGACAACAAGCTGGCAAACGGCCTTCAGGTACAACTAATGCTTTATGGTAGATCTTGTTTCTCTCCCTCAACCTACCTTCTACTTGTAAATCATCCCACCTGAGGCTCCAGGAATCAGGTAATGTGATGTCACTAGTCCTGTTACCAAAGGGTGGCTCACAGAAACTACAATCATGATAAATGGATGGTCCTGGTATACTGATACATTGAGAGTGGCTTTCAGCACACAGTAGTAGATGACTGGATCACACTGCGCTTGGCCATTGATTGATCCCTCAGGGTACCAAGTTGGATATGTGCTTGTGGTCATTCCATTACAGAGGAGTAAAATGCCCATCTTTATTTTTCTTGCAAAAGACAGTTGAGCATAAGGCTGAATTTATCAAACCACTAATGCTAATCTGTCTGTTTTTTTTTTTTGGACAAAAAACTAAAGTAAAAGACTCCTTTTACATAAATTATGAATTGTTCCTCAAAACACCTAGCCTACTGATAGGCATAAATTGAATTGTTTTTCATACTTAATCCTACCATCTGCCTCAGGCTGCATCAATAATTAGTGAGCAGACTCCTCCAGACTCGGCTTGTTTTTAAATTTTGTCTATAATCCATTTCAAATACCAACTCTCTTTCAAAACTCTTGGAACATAGTTTTGTTTAGGGTCTTAAAACATGTTCTAATACTATTATTTTGGTGTTGTTTTGAAATTTCAGCATCTAATTCCTCAAGTTATTTTCATTGATATCAAAGGAACTAATTCCTTTATTTTCCCTGTGTAGGGTCAAGTGATTCTTTTGTCTGTCTGTCCAATGATTCTGTAAATCTATGATTCTTTGAAAGGAAGACTGTATACCTTCACAAATACAAAAAGATACTTAATATAGCTTCTTGAAAAGAAATGAAAACTATTTCTGCTTCTAATCAGCAATGAATAATTAAGAATTTTGAGTTGAAATAGTAAAGACTAATATAGAGGTAGAACTAAATTTTAAGAGTCAATAGGCTTTAAATTGGAAGAATAAACTTCCATCATTAGCCTGAATAGTGATGAATAAAAATAGAGATTTGGGTTTTAGTGTTCATGCATTTATTTACATAAGCTCAGTTCCTATCAGAAAATAACAGAGTAAAGTTAGCTATATTAATTACTTAGGAATTTCTATATGTTAGGCATTTGACAAGATGCTACCAACACATTTGTTTTAAGCCTTATCATAATACAACAACACACATACTAGAACCTTAATTTTGCAGATAAGAAAAACAAGGTCAAAAAATTTAAGGAGCAGTTTAAGACCAAACAGTGACAATATTCATTCAGGTTTAATGCAGATTTACTGTTTTTTGTCACTTGAACAAATTTCCTATTCTCCAGCTAGCAAAGTCACAAAGGTAATCCCATTCTCACAATCTTATTATCAAAGAGATTTTTCAAGTTAATAATCTTCCAGTTTGCTAAGATAGCCCATCTAGAAGTTTATTGGAAGGACTGTAGACTTAAAAAATTGTGCAATGATAATGCCAATCTAATGATCATGATAATAGTAGTAGAATGTGGTATGGTATTTCTAAAAGGCAGGTTAGAAAGTCAGGAAAAAATAAAGGGACATGGGAAGATAAAGGAAAGAAGTCTCTCACTCCTGAGTCTGGTTGAAGTGTCTAGCCAGCTGAGAATCAAGAATTCTAGCAAAATTAACATTTGCTGTGCAGATTGCTACATAGAGATAATACTCTCATATATGTGTGTGTGTGTGTGTGTGTGTGTTAGAAGATTGAAATCCTATCAAAAGTGCCCCTGAAGCTATTCAGTAATCTCATTTTCCAGAAGAGGAAAAATTAATTTCTCAAAAATGCTTTTAGCTGTAGCTTAAAAGCTACCCATATCCTACATATGGATACTGCTTAGATATACAAACAAGACTCTCTCTTAAGAAACACACATGCATACTTAGGTGTGTTGTATCATTTTCCTAAGCTCTTCTCTTATCCTTCCCTAACGTCTGTGTAAATCTATGTGATGTCTATCCTTAATAAATACCAAGTCTATTTCATACTGACTTATCTAGAACTTTCTCCACTTCAGTGATCAAGAATCCAGTCTTCTGGGCTGGAGAGATGGCTCAGCGGTTAAGGCATTTGCCTCCAGTGTCTAAGGCCCTGGGTACAATTCCCCATTACCCATATAACCCAGACCTACAAGGTGGTGGCCCTAGTGTGCTCTCTCTCTCTCTGCTTGAGAATAAATAAGTAAAATACTTTTTAAAAATCCAATCTTCACCAGAGTAGAGGCATCTGAGTACTCCTTGAGCAGCTGCAGATACTAACAAGGAGCTGTCTACTGCCTGAATCCCACTGACTCTGACACACCTTCATTATTTTATATTCACACATTCATATTTCCATATCTTCTATTCATATCTTGTCATAGTCAGCCATATGCCATGCTGGGATGAATCTCCATACCAGGGACAGTAATGGGAGGAAAGGACTTTTTGAAGGTACAGATGAAGGGGAAGTTTCATAATAGTGAAAGAGGTTGAACCCCTTTCACAGGTCCAAGCAGTCAGAGAGAGAGAGAGAGAGAGAGAGAGAGAGAGAGAGAGAGAGAGAGAGAGAGAGAGAGAGGTCATCACCAACACCAACACTACACACACCAACAAAACAGGCATGCAGGAAGAGAGATTTTTCTTTCCATATATATATATTTCCTTAGGGTGGGGTCTTGCAACCCTTCCCCAGACTTGTTGACTCCCTGACTCTCTGGAATTTCTTTCTGGCACTGCCCTCCTAGGAAGGAAAGTTTGTTTCTAGCCTTCCTGAGACTTCTTACAACTTGCCCCCTTCTGAGAAAGCTGCCTTACTGTGAACATAAGATACCCATCCAAAATTACTAATAAGGTCAAGTTGACAAAAAAACTTGACCATCACATACTTCAAATACATTTAGCTCCTCACAGTGTTCTCTCTTTTGCCAGTGTTGTAGTCAGGAAGGAACAACCAACCAGACAGAGTTCATGGGAGGAATGGGTTTATTGTGCAGACTTATAGATCCAGAGGAAGTTCCATTAATGACCTTAGAAGCTGAGTCCCTTCAGAGATTCAAGCAGAGAGAAATCAACAAATAATCAGCACCACAAGCATGCATGAACTACCAGAGCACAAAACTGCTCTCCACACACCTTCAGGCTAGAATCAAGATGTGTCCCCAAACACACCTTAGGGCTGGTATGCAAGACTTGTCTTCAATGGCATCTCCTCCAACTGACTGCTGGAAACTTAAGCAGGAAACTTAACATTAATAAAAAAAATACCTGAGCCTGTGGTGGAAAATGCATTCACATTCAAACCACCAAAGTCAGTATTTAGGTAATATAGTGTCATTGGAAGGTAACACTGATGAATTTAAAATATATTATTGAATGTCTGATATTAGTTTTTAATGATACATGGAGAAAATTATGCAACCACTCTGACTCCACCCATTTTTATTTATATTTTACTGTTTTCAAATTGGTCCTCACCTTGGCTAGGCCAAACTACTATATATCGCTGTCCATTTTAATCTCAAATTTTCCAAGATGTATATTTTATAACTCCCCCCTCCTTAAATCTCTTATTAATAACCTTGAACACAAGAACCATGGTATGTGAGACACAGCTCAGCTCAGCAGGACCTAGAGATGAGTGTCACCATATGCTATTTTCAAAGCATATCCTTAACCCTCCTCCTTTCAAATCTACTGCTTTAAGAGCTCATACATTAAGTCTCTCTCTCTCTCTCCTTAATCTAGTAACATGTTAGTCATTTATAATTCATTTGTTTGTCGCATCTCATTTCCCATCTTCTTCATGTTTATTCATGTCTGCATTACTGAAAACATAGTATGCTTGCAGGAAATCCGTCTAGCATTTTGGACATGAGCTTAGCATATTTCATTTACACACTCATCGACATTCCACCCTCAGTAACATTAGCCCTTCTTTCTTGATAGCAAATATTGGCTCAAGGTCAGCATTTCCTATTTTTCTGTCTTACAATAATTTTCTAATCGAATCTCTGTAATTATGAGAGCCATCAATGTACTAATGGTATCCTCAGTTCTAAGATAGGATGAAAACCTATCCTTCAAGTTCAAAGAAGTGAAAAAGAAAATCATATAGAATCACCTCATCTTTTGTCTATGACATCATCATTCTGTCTTCTTCTCGACCAAATTCATTGTTTCTGTTTGGCTATGATGGACAATAGTCTCTGTCTGTCTTTGCTTTGAATCACACTCGCCCTTCTTGTGATTTCTCTGTTGTTAATATCCTATTTTATCTTCTTCCATGTATCATTTATGTATCACTCTCAATAATGTATCATGTATCATTTCCATTCAAGGCTTCTGAACACACACAGAATCCTTCTCCATGAAGGAGTGGACCTACAGCATGTGTGTATGGAGTTCGCAATTTATCCTTTGACATGTTGTATTTATGCTTGATTTCTTACTTTCTGATATGTTCTAGAGTGAATCTGCCACCTACCCTGAAGGCTCCCTATCACCAATTCACTCTACCTTATTTTGTACCTAGGGCCAAGGAATAGCCTTCTTTGTAGCCTCTCTCTCCTTTCTAGTGTGTTCAAATCCATTTCCAATTCAAAGTTCACTATGATCTCATTAAAGCCTATACCAGCACAGTATCCAACTTTTTAAAACCCTCCAATGGCTTCCCCAGCAATTTTCCTATCATGATCTCAATCACCTATGCTTAGAAAATCTGCTTCACCTCATATCTACTTTCTATACACTGATCTTCCATTCTGATCTTAACCTAATTGACTTCATGTTTCAGGTTCTCTCCATTTGTTGTTTGAGTTCTTTCCTAAAGATTCTCATTATTTAACTCAACATCACTGCTCCAGAGATTTCTCCAGTCACTTTTTTAACCAAGTGAGCTACATATTTCATAGCCCCACTTCAAGTTCTGGGTTACTTTCTTGACTGTCATAACCATTATCTCAAGATCTCAAGTTATCTTTCTTATATATGTGTGTTCACTGCTTGTACTTAAATACCGTGAAGGAGGAATGATTACTTGCTCATTATTTTATATTTCACATGTAGAGTTTTGACTGCATGTAGGAAGTAGCTAACACATATTTGCTAACTGACCATGTTAATATATATATATATATATATATATATATATATATATATATATATATATACATAGAGAGATAGAAAAAGAGGCAGAGAGAGACAGAGAGAGAGTGGGAATCTTAAGTCCACAATCTCAGAATATTAATGAAGTTGTTTAGTTTGGAAGAAGCCTAAATTCTTCATGGGCCAACTCTTAGACACCTATTATATATTAGATATCTGCCTAGCACCAGAGACTGCAAATTTAGCAATGTTTTATAGTTATTTTGTTCATTTCTTTCCATGATAGGAAAACTCACTATTTTCTGTAAAAACTAATTTTTTTCAATCATAATATGAACAAATTTTCAAGTCAAATTGCTTTTCAAAATGATTGTATTTACAGGCTGACTGCTGACGACTCCTGATGATTTCTTTACTTACATGACTTAGGAGTCCATTACCCAGATTATAACCATACACTCACTCACTCACCATGTTTACTATACCAATTTAACAAGCATACTCCGCAGGCTTTTAAGATATTTCTCTGGAAAGCCATCACTCTTATTTTGGGGATTTTTTTTTAATTCAAGTGTTCATCAGAACTCAGTGACTGCCTCACTTTCAGGGAAAAGATACTCATTGGAGAAATCAAAAGGAGAGTCACACAGCATTCCTCAGAAGTTTGTACTAGAAGTAAACACATCATACTGGTGCTCTGTTTCATTCTAAAATAAATCATCAGGTCGACTCTTCAAAGCCGCTCTTTTCCTAGAGGATAGGTGTGAAGCAACAATTTCCAAAAAAGGCAGAATGGTAAGATTTTGCTTTTCCATGATTATATAAAACACCTTTTTTTTTTTTTCAAAAGAAAAAGGGTCTGAGGAGATAGATCTTTGTGCAAAACACTTGCTGTGCAAGCTGGAGGAGTTGAGTTTGATCCACATAATAACCCTGCTTGGCTGTGCACACCTGTAAAGCAGTGCTGAGGGCAGAGGTAGAATGGCTGGGGCTCTCTGGTCAGCCAGATGAACTGTAAAACAGGGAGCTCCGGCTGCAGTGAGAGTCTGTCTCAAGGAAATAAGTTAAATAGTACTAGCATGGCACACCAAATATGTCCTCTGGCTTCAGCACATGTGTGCACAGAATGCACACATCTGTAGCACACACATGTGCATTCACCACACACACACATACACACACACAGACACACACACACACACACACACACACAAACACACACACACAAAGACAACCAAAATTGTAAGATATCAAATAAGTGACAAATACCACTGATAAACCTATTGCTATTCATAACTACTAACTACAATTATTTTAAGCACATACTTGAATTTTAACATTTTAAATTAGTGTATATGTGTTTATCCATGTGTATGAAGATGTATGTGTATGTTAGTGGGTACATACACTTGTGCCTATGCATGCATATGGAGGCCAGATGACAACCTCAGTTATTGTTTCTGAGGAAAGCCATATACCTTTTTTGGAGACAAGATCTCTTGTTCAACTGCACTTCACAAATTAGGCTACAATGTAGACTGGCTGGTCAATAAGCCCCAGGGATCCTCCCGTGGCCACCTCTCCAAATCAGAAGCATACATAAACTCAACAGACATGTTTATATGGATTCTAGGGATAAGAATCATGTCTGTAGGCTTGTGAGGCAAGCAGTTTATGAACTGAGCTATCTCCCAAGCTGCTGCTTTTTTGTTTATATTTCTGAGTAAATATTGTATGCCAGATTTCTACAGAGGATATACATGAAAGTTACTGGGAAATTTTACCTGTTCTTACCGCTACAAACCTCCTGTATAGCCAGTTTTATTTTTAATAATACTTTTAAAAATTAGTGTCTTATCAAAAATCATGTATATTTATTATGTAGAACATACCATAAAATGTGTATATATGTATATATATATACAAATAAATTTATATGCATATATATACATTTACACATATATTTACATACAAATATGTATGTATATGTATGTATACTTAAGCATACGTATTATAGTATGTTAAAGCATGTTAATATATGCATTACAGACATACTTATTTTTTATCTTTTTAAAAATATTTTTAAAGGAGTTTTTCCTTTTATTTTATTTGTATTTATTTGTATTTATTTTTATTTTTTATTGTCCATAATGAGTTACATTATTTAATGGGCAAACAGTGAGTTGTTATCCCCAATTCCCCGATGCCCCCTCCCCCATCCCCAATCAGCTGGATATCCTCCTCCTGGTCGTCTGGATCAGTCCTTGTGGCAGGGGACCATGTGGGTCTGGCTTATGTGGGTCCTGGGGAATTGAACCAGAGGCCTCAGGCACTGGAGCCAAGTGCCTTAACTGCTGAGCCATCTCTCCAGCCCAGTTATTAAATATATATATAATATATATATATATATATATATATATATATATATATTATATATATTATATATATATATATATATTTTAGTTTTTCGAGGTAGGGTCTCGCTCTAGTCCAGGCTGACCTGGAATTCACTATGTAGTCTCAGGGTGTCCTTGAACTCACTGCAATCCTCCTACTTCTGCCTCCCCAGTGCTGGGATTAAAGGCATGCGCCACCATTCCCGGCTAAAAAATATTTTTTAAAGGAGTTTTTAAAAATATTTTATTTATTCATTTTCAAGCAGAGAGATACAGAGAGTTATTTTTTATCTTGAGAATACTTAAAATAACTAATTTAACAGTTTGGAAAACTATAATACATTGTTAAATCTATCATATGCACACAGTCAAACTGTATAGCACATTTCAATTTATCTTTGCTAGCTTAAATTCTATGACTAGTTATCAACATCTCTTAGGAATGAAGTTGTGGCAACCATAATTTTAGTCGGTACAAATTGAATAAGTAAGCATAATAGGTATGTTTGCAGATAAATAGTTATTCAAATTTTAAATGATTTTCATATGATAGATCCATTTTATTTATTTATTTTCTTAAATTTTTATTTCATTTTGACACAGGGTCTACTTTAGACCAGGCTGTTCTGAACCGCCTTATACAACCAACAATAACCTTGAGCTCCTCATCCTGATTCCCCCACTTATGTTCTGGGAGAACAGGGGTGATTCACCATGCATTGCTATGGCAGTTTCTTAAAAGTAAAAATGCTTGGGCTGGGAGATGGCTCAGTTTTTAAAGGTACTTGCTTGAAAATCCTGATAGCCTGGATTTGATTCCCCAGAACCCACCTAATGCCAGATGCAAAAAGTGGCACATGTGTCTGGAGTTCGTTTGCAGGGGCAGGAGTCCTGCTGTACCCATGTCTCCCCACTCTCCAAAATATTTTTTTAAAGCTAAAAAATCCTAAGCAGTAGAAAGAAATCAAACAGCAAAAGGTTTATTAAGATGGTGCTTCTAAAAAAATGGTGCTTTCTATTTCCACTCCCAGAAAAAAAATTAACTTACAAATTTTTATTTCATTTCATAACACTCTATGATGTAAATTGAGTGAATAGTTTGTTAAAAAATGTAAAAAAGTTACAAAGTTAATAGTTACTAAAAACTTAAAAATATAAACTATTTTCTTTGAAAATAATTTAAAATAATTTTATATTTAAGATTTTGTGTTAGATTATTGGCATTTTTTTCTGAAACCGATTTGTCAACCTATGATATAATTATTCTCTCCTGAAATTGTACAATGTAGCATAACTCTCAGATTCCTATCAGTGGATAAAGACATTTGCTTACAAAGCCTGGAGCCTAAATTCAATTCCCCAGCATCCACCTAACCTGAAGCCAGATGCACAAAGTGGCCATCTGCTGGAGTTCACCTGTAGTTGCCAGTGACCTAGTGTGCCCATTCTCTCTCTCTCTCTCTCTCTCTCTCTCTCTCTCTGCTTATGAATAAGTAAAAATATATTTAAAAAAGAATAGTGAGAATATTAGACTTTGAAATTTTATTTCCCTAGTTTAATTTTGGATAGCCACTGTTTCCATTGATAATATATCATGTGAGTAGAAGTGATTCCTTTTCTTATTTTTAAAAAGGTAAAAGAGTGTGTATCAGTTACCTTCTTGTTGCTGGAATAAAATACCTGGGTATAAACAGTTCCAGGTTACAGTTTATCCTGGCAGGGAAGGCAGGGCGGCAGGAGCTCACTGCAGATAATCACATTCACTAACCAGTGAAGAAGCCGAGAAAGATGATTGCTGGTACTCAGCCAGCAATCTCCTTTCATGCCGTCCACAATCCCTCCCACAGATAAGGGGCATCTTTCCACATCAAGTGACTTAATCACAGGCTTGCTCAGAGGTTAACTTACTCTAGATAATCTTTTAAAGGCGATTCTAGTTCCTGTCAAACTGGGCTTGTTTTTCTTTTGATTAGTTTTTTTTTTTTTTTT
>PVHP010010307.1:10244-48107 GCA_004024765.1 Zapus hudsonius | reverse complement strand
ATGCCAGGGCAGACAATAACACCATCGTGGAAACTACAGACAGTGGAGAAATTAATTAGCTCTGGTCTCCAACTGTGTGAAGCAATGGTGAGTGCTGGAACTCCCAGGAGCAGCCAAGCAGGGGCCATGGATTTGGAGGGAAACAGGAAAGTAAATACTTACCTATCAGTGATTGTCATATTCATGTCACAGAGAAAATACATGAACACAACAGAAACTTTTTTCCATGTTGACCATTTGATTGAGATCTTAAGATGCTTTTAAAGATGAAATATAAGATAATTAACTCTCTTATGAGTCAGACTGCAATGATTATTTATAAGAGTTGGAGACTCTGGTCTACAGTCAAGATAACCTTTATCATTTATAAGACTATTTATCTGACTGCTTTAAAAAGATTTTTTTCCCCCAGAAACTTTTTAACTCCATGGGTAAATATCTTTGTAGTCTTTATTAATTGATTTTTTAAAGTCACAGAGTTCCACGTCTTGCTTTGGCAAAGGTCAGGGATGTTTTGCACATTAATGGCATGGGGGCTGTTCTATAAATAATATTTGTTTTCAAAAGGTCACATGGAAAGGGAAAATCATCTTTGTATAGCATATGCTTTTGTAAATGAGTCTTTTGGCAACACACTATATAATTTTTTTTCACACTGACATTACCCCCTCTTCAATCTAATTTTATAGTAGCAGCTGGGCTACAAGGAAAGAATATACTTCATATCACTAATCAATTAGTCTTTATACACATGCCAGTCCCTTGATTAGGAATCACTGGATGCATAAAATTTTTAAAATTGAGAGAAATATTAAGGATCAACTCAAATGCCTCCCTTGGCTAAAGAAGACAACAAAACCAGACACGTCTTCTGTCTTTTGTGAGATCATTGGCTACTTGAGAACAGACCTAGAAGATAAATACCCAGATTCCAAGCACTGGGTTCTTAGATGCGAATAATCGCAACCAGCTCTGAAACAAACTTCTTTTAGAAGACAGTGTTCTCAAAGTTAATTGTCAACAAAGTCTTTATTTATTAATATTTCATTTACAATAAACATTTACTTTTCCGACCAATATAAAAACTGAATGATATCAAAGGACACATGATTTGTGAGGAACTATCCAAAGTCAACCCATTCAAGGAACCAATCTATAAAGGAAGTAAAATATTGCCTTATCTCCAGAAACCTCCTGAATTTTTCTTTTCTTTATTTTTTTGGAGGGGGGAGAGGTTACTTTTCTAATCTCCTCCACAAAGGCAAATGACAGTCCATGTTTCCATCATCATATATCAATATTTATTTATTTATTTATTTATTTATTTATTTATTTATTTATTTGTAAGCAGAGACAGACAGAGACAGAAATAGTGAATGGTGCACCAGGGCCTCCAGTCATTGCACATGAACTCCAGATGCATGCGCCACTTTGTGCATCTGGCTTTACGTGGGTACTGGGGAATTGAACCTGGGTTGTTGGGTTTTACAGGCAAGTGCCTTAACTGCTGAACAATTTTTCCAGCCCACCAAATATCAATACTACACTCCTGAACTTTATGTATACTTTTTGCAAGTGGCTTTTCCCCTCGATGTTTTGTTTATAAGATTTATCAATGCCGTTTCACATAGTTTGTATAATCCATGCGTTATCATTTATGTATTCACCCAAATAGGATGACAGCTCTGTCTTCTGGCACATGTCAGAGTTCATCTTGTGGTTTTGATTTGCATGTAGCTGGTGATTCATTAGTTCCAGCCTTGTGTTTATACTGTCTATTAACCTTTTTGTAGTTTTTTTTTTGGCACGTTTTCCTCTTGGCTTTTCTACTTCCTCTTTACTGATTGATATCTCTTTGCATTTGGGCTGCTGTTACAGAATATCATAAACCAAGTAACTTATAAACAAAAGAGATGAGGTTCTCATGTTTGTGGAGACATGAAAGCCAGGTTGTGCTGCCTGATGTCTGCTAACGCCATGCTTTCTGGCTAGTAGATGACATCTTTCTGTGTCTTAACATGGTGGAAGGGGAGATTGAGCTCTCCAAGGGGGGAGTGGTCTCTTTTATTGAGACACTAATCTCATTCATGAAGACCCCACCCTCTGCCTTATCACTTCCCAATAGTTTGCCCCCTAACACAGCCACCTCGGAGGTGAGGTTTGAGCATGAATTTTGGAGGGACACACAGTCAGACTATAGTGATTGAGTGCATTTTCCCATGGAGTTATTTACTCTGTTAACAGAAGTATGTTCTAGTCAGTGACTTGCTTTTTCCTTGCATAGTAGTATTTTTATGAAAAAGAGGTTCCTAATATTAGAATACAACTTATCCATCTTGTCTTTTAGGGTAAGTGATTTTCTGTGTTTCATTTTAAATATATATATATTTTTCTTAAATATATCTTAAATATATTTTTATCTTATCTACCATGTTACCTTTTATTTGAAGTATTATCCATTTGACATTAGGTCTTATCTATTTTTGTCATAAATTAGATGTTACATACTGAGTTGTGTTTCAAGAAGTTCCTATTCCATTTCATTAGTCTGTGTAGTAATCTGTGGGTCAATACTGCACTGATTTAACTTCTTTCTCTTCTAGTTTTTTTAAAATATGGTTGTATTTTGGGCTCTAATTCTCTCTACTTCTCCCTGGAGCATTCTAGGAAACTTTCCCAGATTTGCTTTGCATTGCAATGGTTATATCCTTTGACATATAACTACTTTGCCACTCAATCACTGCTTGAATATTAAATTTCTGCTTAGCAATTCCACTGAAGTTTTATTGTATCTCTAACATTTTATTTCTGGTGCTTTTTAAATGATTATGCTCATCCAGACTCAAAGACAAATACTGCATATTTCTGTCATATGCAGAATCTAGATTTAAAAGATATATGTCATGAAATTAGGGGGGGGGCTAATGGGGGAAATGGGACCAAGGAGAACAAGGAATGAGGGACCAAGAGATAGTAATGGAGGGTGGATATAAACAAAGTATATGATATACACATATGAAAATGCCATAATTTAATCCATTATTTTATGTTCTAATTAAAAATGTAAACAAAAAAGATAAATCAAGGTCACAGTGTTTTAAAGATTTTTAAATACAATGCACAGAGATCTTTAACATTTAGGATATGACATTTAAGATTAAGTCCACTTCAAACCTTGAGCCACTCTCTAACCTGTGCTTGCCTTGAATTCATGGTGAGGCCAACAAGAGAGCAGATGACAGGCATGAGTCATCACAACCAGCTCTCATGATTTATTAAAACATTTTTGAAAAGCTTTATTTATTAGAAGTTTCTGTGCCAGGCCTGAGTCACCTAAGGCTTTCTGTGCTGCATTGCTGTGGTCTCTTTGGAGGCCATGGACATGGCGGGGATCATTGTGCTGGATGAAGTCGGGCTGCAGGAGGCCCAAAGAGACTACCTGGGTTTCTTGGATGACTAGGAAGACCAGGGACTTCATCAGAGCAAAGTTTGGGAGCTGACCAGCGATGACCACTGATTGTCAGTGTGAATGACCTGCCCAGGACAAGTGAAAAGAGGGCCAACCACCTCCTCAACGATGCCTCCAGGAGCTGGACGCCTTCCAATGAGCCATAAAGGACTTGAGGTCACCACTGATGCAATACAGCACGGTGCAACACAACACAACACAACACAATACAATGCAATGCGATGCAACACAGTACAGTACAATACAATATAACAGAGGATATGGGATTTGGCTCTAATCATGTTTCTTCCCAGAATTTCACTTCCTGTTTCCTCTCCTGTGTGGTCTATGTGAAGGACATTGTTGCTAAATACTCTCTCTTCACTCCAAAGTTATTCTCCGTGCCCATTACTGTCCTGTTACTAAGAAGATCATAGACTGACATTACTCTGACCTTCCCATCCTGGTGGCTTTTCCTGAAGAGAACAACCCCCATGAGATTAGAATATAACCTGTCTGTCTATAAGGACCACCATACTATCACCATCTAGGAGAGGCCAGGGAAGACCCCCCGCTGGCCAGCTTCCCGGGCCTCTGGATGTCATTCTGGATGACGCTTTGGTGGAGAAAGTGAAGCCGGGTGATGGGATCTAGGTGGTGGAAACCTATTGCTACCTTCCTGAAAAGAAGGGAGGCTATACCTCAGGGACTTCCAGGACTGTCCTGATGGCCTGTAATGTGATACAGATGAGCAAGGACATCCAGCCTTCATCCTCTGCTGAGGACATAGCCAACCTGTTCCAAGGATATCTTTGACCAGCTGGCCAGGTATTTAGTCCCTAATATCTAGCCATGGGCACAACAATGTCAAGAAAGATGAGTGAGTCCAGGCTGAAGACATTCTTTGACATGTTCTGGGAAGGTCACTCTTAGTCTGTGGGCACAAACCACCTCAAAAGAGTCCATCAATAGGGGTAAAGAAAATTCTTTTCAGAGGAGATCCAGGCTGCCGTGAATAGGATGAGGATAAGCATCAGGGTGTCTGAGGGCACCATCTTCCTCCTCTGAGGAGTCCTTTATCTCTGAACTTTGTGTTATGCAGAGAAAGTTCCACCCAAGTACCACCCAGACCTTGCTTCCATTTTCCCAATGACTTTCACTGGCTGAAGTCAAAGCGAGAAAACTCAGAGGACTGCCTGGAGCTTTCTGAATGGACAGTGACAACTGCCATGGTGAGGAAAGAGGAGAGGAGGGAAGGCAAAGGAACTGTGGGTCATCCACCCTCCACTTCCCAGGTCGACCCCACGTTACTGTATGTAGTGGACATGACTTCTCAGTGATGTTTGGGGACACAGCTGGTTTCTGTTTATTCTTTTTTCTGTATTTGTTGGTGTTTTTTTTAATTCTCTAAAGCACTTCGGTCTTGAAAAGGCTTTGAGGTGTTCTATGCTGGTAGAAAGAGGTTGTGAGAATAATCATGAAGGTCATTTGCAGAAAACTCTTTTTTATTTTTTATTTTTTTTGCAATTAGATACTATATATTTTTTGACTTAAATATCCAGGACATTTAATAAACTGTTTCATGTGAATGGGAAAAATAATTCATTTATCTAGTGTGTGTATATGTGTGTGTGCATGAGGGTGGGTGCTGCATGTCATAGCACACGTGTGGAGGTCAGGGTATAACTTTTAGGTTGGTGCTTGCCTTCCTTTCATTTTGAGATAGGCTCTTTTGTTCTTCACTGGTTTATTTGTAAGCTTCTGGGAAATCCCTCCATCTCCACCTCCCTTCTTGCCATAGACACTCTGGCTTCCAGATTTTTATGTGGGGATCCAAACTCAGGTAGTCAGAGTTGCATAGCCAGTAATTTATCCACTGAGTCATGTCCTCAGACCCTGTCACAAGATTTTAAAATAACGAACTTGTTGGTCATGTGATTACTGTAATTTATAATTTTATTATTTTTTGGTTTTAAATATTTTTACTTATTTGCAAGTAGAAAGAGATAGAAGACAGATAGAGAGTATGGGTGCGCCAGGGCCTCTTGCCTCTGCAAACAAACTCCAGATGCATGTGTCACTTTGTACATCAGGCTTTATGTGGGAACTGGGCAATGGAACTCAGATCCCTAGGCTTTGTAGGCAAACACCTTAACTGCTGAGCCATCTCTCCAGCCCATTATTAATTATTTTTTGAGGTTGGTAGGATCTTACTATGTAGCCCAGGCTGGATTTGAACTCATAAACCTCCTGAGTGCTGGGATTATGGCAGTGACTTGTCAATTTCAGTTTGAATGCTGACCGCGAATTCATCTTTTGTGAGGAATTCTTCTATGTTAATCTCTCATGACAAGAGAACATCTCTCCTGAAATGCCAAACATTTGCCCCCCCCCACCCCAGGAATCTTCTATGTATCATGGGTCTTGAGCAAACCTATTCGGGATTAATTTCCAGCTCTCTGAACCACATGTCAATACAAACCCAAAATGTGTGTGAATCTTAGACCCAAGATTCCTCAGTGGGTGTGCTTTTGCCCATAACCTTCAGAGGCATAGATTTTGCTGTTTTTCAATAATTGTAGAATGATGGTCATGTGTGTATCTGGTGATAACATGTACAAAGCATTTCCAAAAGGAAAAAGTACAAAACAGATGTTAAAACATTATAATTCCTTTGTTTCATGGAAAGGTGTTATTCCATGTATGGTCAGTACAGAGAAATCTTGTGATTGTTAAAAGAATTCAATATGATAAAACTTTCAATAATGAATGAGCCAGAACTCAAATTCAAAAGCTACAGGTGCTAGTTTTTGCCTATGATGGTCTGCTCACAGAATATTGACAGTAAAAAAAAAATCACATTTGGCTTTTACCTATTTACATTTGGCATCAAAATGTTATCTCCCTCTCTCTTGCCTAGTCACAGAAAAGACACCCCATTATGTCTGAGAGAGGGATGCACAGAGAGACGTGTGCAAACTGACACCCATGCCTCAGCCACTGTGCACTGAGCAGACAGATGGACCTGCGGTTGCAGTCACACACTGCTTCGGGGACTCTCATTATGTATACTTAAAGGCAAATATATGGCCCTTTGTGAAAGTGCCTTTCAGATCAATGGTCAGAAGATCTGGGTCTTAACAACGGAGCAGATAATGAGAGGAAAAATCAAGGTGAACGGTGCTGGAGTTAATTCATTTTTGTTAAGAAACCTCATTGCAGAGCTATTGGCAGCACCAGCCGTGAGATTCTAGCTGAGGATGAAAGGAAGAAGCTCCTATTTTCATTCTCCCAGGGAAATAAAGACTAAAATGAATCAGACAAAAAAAAAAGTAGCAGGCAGAACATTCTCATCTGACTGATCAGATTTCTTTATAAAGTTGTGCATCTGAGATTTTCAACTTGCTAGGGAAAAGAATGGAAACCTGGAGAGATGTAAATTAGAGGTACAGGAAGAGAGAAAACAAATTCAATTAAAAGCTTCTATCTTTCTTTATTAAAATAGCCCTCCATCCCTTAGCTTAAATCAGTTTTTAATTCTATTATAACTCATATAATCCTTTTTGTGCATGACATGTATGGTGTGTGTGTGTGTGTGTGTGTGTGTGTGTGTGTTTGTGTGTGTGGGCACGCACATGCTGTAATGTGTGGAAGTCAGAGGACAACTTTGTGTGTCAGTCATCACTTTCCAGGCTAGCGGGACCTTGGTTTCCCAGGGATTCTCCTGTCTCTGCCTCCAATCTCACCATAGGAACATGGGAATTGCAGGTGCTTGCACGGCCATGTCCAGCTTTGGATCTGAGCTCAGGGCCTCAGGCTTCTCCCCAGCCCACAACTCCTAATTCTGACCTTGAATGATAATGACCCAAATATTGACCCTGTACCCATGCTAATGTACCCACTTGGAGCCATTTTGGATCATATGGACTCATATTCCCTGAGTTATCCATTACCTTAAAAGAGAAATCAATTTGATGGATAATTTGCATTTAAAGATAATTTTATTGAATTTGTTAAAATCACAGAAGTTTAATAATGGATTATTCATATTTAAAATGACAGAATAGGTTTTGGGTTTATTTTGCAGATACTGTTTAAAAGGCACACACACACACACACACATATATATATATATATATATATATGTATGTATACATATATATGTTTCTCTGTAGTGCAGGCTGATCTGGCACTCACTCTGTAGTTCCAGGCTGACCTTGAACTCACACCTCCTGCCTCTGCCTCCTTGGTGCTGGGATTAAAGGTGTGCCTGGTTGTCTAGGTGAGTTTTATGTGGGATGAATGATGAGCAACCTTGGCTCATACAGTAGTCGAGTTACAGAGCTTGGTAGACATGCTAGTGAAACTCACCACAGCGGCAAGAATTCCACATTGCAGATCATCCTCTTTGACCTTCCCCACATACTAGCTCCAGGTCAACAGACAAAAGCTTTTGCTTTTTTTGTGACCTTTTCCCCCTCAATATGAACAATTTTAACTAAAGGTTCACTGTTTGATGGTGCAACCAAAGGCAAGAAAATTATGTTCCCCCTCACCCCTGATACTGATTAATTCTTAGTTTGATCAAAGAGTAACAGTAGTTCATCCTGGAGAGGAAATAAGACATTCAAATATCCAAGGGCATGTGTATAGCTAGGTGGAAGCTAGACTTTTGCACACATATACACATAGTACATATATTAACTTACATTTATCAAGAAAAAATATGTTTGGTTGCCTAGTCGGGATGATAATATACTAGAAACGTAGTTGATAGACTTTTTCTTTAGTTGAAGGAAAAAAATAAATGTAGTCTCACTTTAATGACATCTATGAATAACACTTTGCTTCTATCAATTTATGAGCACTTATGTCTTCTCCCATGTGAATGGGTGTGATTCCATCCACCTAGGGCTGGACAAGATTGAAACAGTGCAGGAAGGGGAATTTATCCCATAGAAGCAAAATGAAGGTACAGATGGAATAATTAACCTGTAGGTGATACTAAAAACATGTAAATGGGTAAGATGGACAAGGGAGATGGTAAGAAATATAAAGCTTAATTTCAACAACAGAACAGAACTTTAGACCTGTGGCGTTTGAGAGACAAAACACTGTATTATATAAACTTGTGCAAGATAGAAATGATAGTTTCCACTTCTGTCAAGTTTATTTTACTTACAAAACAAAACCGAGGTTTAGTAATGTTAGAATGAGTATTTGAAATCAAGCTCTTCAAAACCGAGAAGAAATAAGGACAGACACGATGCATTCTAGGCTAATATGAGTGAATACTTATTATCTTTCTGTATAGGTATGTGTAACATCCCCACTTATACATGTGTATACTTATGATTTCCATATGCATTTCTTTCAGTCAATTGCATATGCATCTTTTGTACAAACTTCATTGAGAATCATCCACTGATTCTTTAAAAACTACATGCAGAAATTATATTTGCTATAAACAGATGTTTGCATTCTGGTACCTAAGAATTTAGAGGCTATTTTTCTTTCTTTTCTTTCTTTTTTTTTTAAGCAAAGGAACATATTGTTGAAGTTGCTTAGCTTTCTGAAAGTTTTTAAGTGTTTCTTTTAAGATTAAATTACATAGTATTAGTGAGAATTGTCTTAGGTCCAAGAGAAAGAAAGCATCTGAAGTAGAGGTAAGCAGAAAGAACAGTTAGTACTGAAATGTTGGCTTCTGCACCTAGAAGTCGAGAGTTAGTTGGAAGGATAGCTTGATTCAGAGTCTCCAGTGATGTCATTAGAGTCTATCTCTTTCTATGCTGTGGGGTTAAACTGATTAACAATAGTACCAGGTTTTCATGCTCCGAGGATGAATATTGAAAAAAAAATAAGGTAACACTGACTTTGCTTTCCTTTCAGCAGATCCAACCACAGAATTATTTCTGTTGAATCTGATTTTGTTATGTGACTAAGATGCCCAAGCCAGAAATCCTCTCCTGTAGGTGGGGCTGAGGAGATGGGCAATGACAGATCTTCAAAGGTAATAAATTATTATCATCATCAGAAGAAAGAATGGATGCTCCATAGTAAAATAGAATAGTGACTCCAGCAGTGATAACATTAATATTTCATGAGGGATATGTTTTTTTCATATCTCTGTGTGTGTGTGTGTGAGAGAGAACATCTATGTTAAATAAAGAATTATAGTAAAATATTTGAAAATGCTACTTTAAACCACATGCTAGATTATAATTTTTGTTTTAGCTATGTAAATATGTTTGATAATAATGATAATTGACCAGTATAAACACAAACCTTAAGACTTGAACTATAGGGTAGTAAGAAAGTCTGCACTGAATTAAAGATCTGGTCTAATCTACAGTTCAGAATTTTCCCTCTCTAATGAGGATCTTTTTTACTTTTTGAGTGTAGAATCAGTTTATTTTCACACCAATGTGGGCGCAGGGGAATCTCTTCCAAAGCCAGGACCCCAACACCAAGCTCTTGGTGGTACAGAGCTTATATACCTTATCTTGGACTATTCTCTTTTTTATTATTAAGTAGAAACTTTGTATGTACAATTAAGGTGTTGGGTCCACCGTTTCCCTCCTCCTCCCACCCCATTCCAGTGAGGGGTCTCCAGGCCCTGGGATGTGCCAGCAGCATACAGTTGGTGGTGGGCTGGCATTGCCTCTGGATATTCTCCCCCACCGTGGCCTTCAATTTTTCTGTCCTCTTTTCTGCAAAGTTCCCAGAGCCATGGTGGGTGAGTTTTAAGTCTGCTTTAGTGTTCAGCTCTTAGCAGCTTCTGGATTTTCTTCTTTGGAATGTTTTGTGTATCCTTGGTGTCTCTCTCCATCACCCTGGCTTGGGCTCACTGTGGAAGGTTATTGGGGTCACTGTGCAAACAGTACTCCTGCTCATCTCCCCACTTCCTCTGTGGTTTCACCTGGGTCCTAGCTGTTATGTGAAGGGTGGTTCATCTCCTGCAGGGGAGTCAGCTATCATTTCTGGTCTTGTTGGTGGAAATGGGTTAACCCCAGTTCTCCCTGCCTTCTGAAAACAACAACAGCAATAACAACAAACCAGATTCTCCAATGGAGACTGAAATCAGCATAGCTTAAATGAGACAAGTATTGTTAAACTGGCATGATTATATGGGTAGAGCCTCTCTTTAGGCCCAAGGTTAGTGGAAGCTTCCCCTTGGAGTCCAGATTCTTGGTTTCCATAAGAATTTTGCTTGGATCTCATTTCCAGCTATGAGTTCCTTGCCACTGAGCAGATCTCTTAGCTATTCAGAGCGCTATTCTTTACCCATTTCCTACTATGCATCAGTATGTACATCTTGTCATGCTGGTCACTCTTTGTCTTAAGACAGTGACCCCTGCTTTCTCCCAACATTGTTGGCTGCTTTCCCCTGGGGACCCATGTAGCACATTCCGGCACTATATGGGCCAACCATCTGGGAACTGGCTTCCTTCCAGATTCTAGCCCAGGCTCCTCTCTGTGGTCTGTGTCAGCAAATATGATATCTTCAGCAATAGGGTCTTATCTTTTACCTTGTGCTGGTAATCAAGTGCTTTGACAGAAAACTGTGTTGTTTTGGGGGCCTTGTAGGGCTCTTCAATCAACAGCTCAGTGTGGGTGGTAACTGATTTCTGGTATTGGGATTTACAAGCCAGAGCCAATTGAATTAGGGTTAGGCTTCAGCCCACTCTCTTCAGGACCTTTCTTACCAATTACCCCCATATTCCTTTAGAGGGTTATAGCTTTTAGTCTACTGTCCAAGAGTAAGGACTTTATGGCACCAATTCATTTTGGATTTAGTTTTGTTTAATCTCCACCCTTCCATTTCCTTCTCATAACCCCTTCCAACACTATTATCTGTCTCTTGAGTTACATGTCAGGTTTGCTTACTAATTCAGGCCGAATATGATCAGGAACTACAGATGAGGGAGAATATGCAGCATTTGTCTTTCTGCTCTTGTGTGTTTGCTAAGTATGATCTTTTCCAAGTCCGTCCACTTTCCTGCAAATTTCATTATGCCATTTTTCCTTAGTGCTGAGTAGAATTCCATTGTGTATATGTATTACAACTTTGATATTCATTCATCCAGTGATGGGCATCTGGGTGGATTCCAATTCTTAGCTATTATGAATTGAGTAGCTATAAACATGTATATGTGGAGATTCTTGAAGAAGATGAAAATAGAGCTACCAATTGACCCAGGTATTCCTCTATTGGGCAACTACCTTAACGGTTCCTCTCTTCAATACAGAGACATTTGCTCAGCCATGTCTGAGGCTCTTAATTTAGGGAAAAATTCCAATGGCAGAGCATCACTACTATTCCTAAATGATGTTACAACAATGCCACTCCCATGTCCGTCTCAAATTCCCCAAGTCATGACCATCAGGGTTATGGTCTTTGCAGGTCAGTGCCCTCTTGGGCTGTAAATAATGTCAGAAACATAGGGTTTACATGATTCAAACCCTAGTACTAGCTCTGTTAAGACAGGGTTTTTGGAAAATAGATTTTGTTAGTAGGAAAACATTGATCCAGGCTGAAAATATTGTTCACAATGTGGAAATTTAAATCAGATAAAAAGAGCTTTCTTTGGCCAGAGACTGAAATTTATAATTTCATTCAATAAGATGGAAATCCCCATTGCCCAGAAAATTATGACCAGTAATGCAGGGATCCAACGACTAACTTGGGGGTGGGACATGAAGGGGAAGCAATCAAGCTGTCACCATTTATCTGCCTTATTAAAGTCAATCATCCAAACACATTTTCTTGAAAGAAAATAGTAAAAAAGCAAACATTCATATTTCTATTACGAAGTCCTATATTTTTATATCAGCTTGAAAATTTGTGTTAAAACATGACAAAAATATGGCAGTCTCGTGAAAGAAAATCCTTTGCTACCATCTATTCATTCATAAACCCTCTTCTTGGCAAAGACAGCAGGTCAAGCCTGGTGTTAGTGAGTAAATATTTGAAGCTCAGTGTTCAGTAGTTATAATCAATGTGGTGTGGTATAGAAAAGTCCTAATGATGGACTAAGAGGAAAGTCTGAGACTCTTAAGGATAAATACCATCAATAACATGTGAGCTGTGTCAGGGAAAATTCATCCCAAGTCTATTCCATAATCAGATAGAAGAGAAGGCTACCCATGCAAATGAGTGTTAGCAAGTATAGAGACACCAAGTTTGATATTCCATGGAACCACCCAGGTACATGGGCCTCTTCCCATGCACTGAGGGCATCCCCACTGAGGAGGTGACCCAGTGTGTTGGGGACAGGGAGGAGGGAAACGGGATACCAACACAATATTTGCCCATACAATGTATCTAATTTTGAATAATAAAGATATAGAAAATATATAATATATATAACAGTGCAGGAAGAGGGGACTGCCCGATGAAAGCAGAGTTAAGATATAGATGAAATAATTTACCTGTGGGTAAAAAACGTGGTAAAATGGAGAAGTTCAATAAGAAAGGTGGTAAGAAATAAGCTGAGTTGCAACAACAGACCAGAACTCTGGACTGCTGATATTCTAGGAACAAAACAGGGGGGTAATATGGTGAGAGAGATGAGAGAAACTCCATCATAGATATGAAGGGAACAAATACTTTTGTGAAGTGTGCATTGCTATCAAATACTTGATACTAGTCATGAAAAAAAAATCAAAGTTAAAATGTGTCCACTGAAAATGAAGACGTCTTACTAAGAGCCAGTGACTGAATGAGGCTAGAATTGAACACAGTGAGTCAAAATCAATGGAAGACCACTGAGTGAAAAGTTTCTGCATATTTTTCTTAATAAATTCCATGGCGAGGCAATGGGAAGACTTGCTTTTATTTTAAGACTCAGTTCTTTTTTTGGTTAGAACAAAATGCCTTCAAGCAAAAGAACACTGTTTCCTTTATTGTTCAGGCTTATGAAATGGAAAAATAGAAATAATAACATGAGTGAGTTATTTTTTTCTTTGAGAATGAGATGAGAAGTCACACTTATTAGACATTTCACATTAGGTTAAGTAAGTTTATGAAAAAAATCAACATGTGTTACTGGATCCCAAGCAGTCTCAGATCTTTGAGAAACTCCTATCTTGTCTCTCGAGAGCCTTTTTAATCTTGGGACACAAGGAAGTTTAATTCTTCATCTAACATGTCTTTTTAGATTCTGTTTTGCCTTTTTGGAAATAGTTAAATTTGATCATATAAAGTGAGTTCTTCCCTCCCTCTCTCCTTCTTTGCCTTCTTTCTTTTCTGAGTTAGAAACTAAATGAGGGCTGGAGAGATGGCTCAGCAGTTAAGGCACTTGCCTGTAAAGCCTAACGACACAGGTTCTATTTCCTAGTACCCTTGCCCATTCTCTCTATTGCTCTTCTATCTCTCTCTCTGCCTGCAAATCAATCAGTCAATAAGTAAAATAAATGATAGTTAATTTAAGTAAGTGTCTCAAAAGAATCATGCTACTATGTAAGCTAATTAAAATACAAGTTTTTAAAAAGATGAACCCGAATAGAGGTGCCCTGCATGGGTGGATAAAGTTGCTCCCAGAAGCCATAAGAATTGTGCATGAGGGAAGCCCTCAGGGGTCCAAAAACAATATAAACTATTGTCACTGCTTTAAGAGCCTATTTCTTTTTTTTGGGGGGGGGTTAAAAAGTTTCACTTTTATATATTTAGTGATAGCTATGACAGAAATGACAGGTGGCTGGTTTTTATATATACATATATATATTGTCCATAATGAGTTACATTGTTTAGTGGGCCAACAATGAGTTGTTATCCCCAATTCTGCAGATACCACAGGCTTTGATTGTAAGATCTAGAGAAATCATGCAGAGCCTGAGCTGGGAACTTTCTCTCTGCTGCTAGCGTTCATAGTGCAGGAAGGTTCGTTGCAGGCTGATGAGGGAAAATTTTCATCAATAAATAGTCTTACTCACTTGTGAACCTTGTGAGTCGCACAACTGGCCCTCTCCAGGCAAGATGTGCCCACTGGCTCAAAGGCGACCTGACTCTTGAGAGGGATAAACAAGTGCTCTGGGATTGGATTGAGGCCCCTCCATCAGGAGTGTGTTCACATCTGGTACTGAACATCTGGTCCAAAGCCTGGGATGGGGTGGTATTGGCCCCAAGGGAGATACTACTACTATTGCTTTGGTAAGTGAACATGTTCCATCACATTTACTTCTACGTAGTTATGTTTATGCCTACAGATTAGAGTTGCTCTTGGCTTTGGCAGAAAAACTTCTTTTTGTAAGGGCAGCAGTTATTGCAGAAGTTTATAACTGGTCAAAGTGCCGTGAGTGACTGTTGATAGTTCAGGCCTCAATTAGACATTTCTATTATCCCTTCTGGGCTCAGGGGATACTGCAGAGGTGGAAGCAGAAAGAATGGAGGAGCTGTAGGTTAGGGTGGGGTAGAGTAGTGTGTTGCTGTCCTGGCATTACATGGCCATTGCCCTACCTGCACAGGACTGGGCCTGGGAAGAGAGGCCCAGAAGGCCCTTCTGCTCCCTGAAGACTTAAAGGTAGTCAGTGGTGGAAGGGGGGAGGGAAGGACCTTTCTTTCATGCTTTAACCACAAGTAAGTTCCCATGCTCTTGTAAATAACCTCTCACTTATATTTCTGTAAACAATCCTACTTCCATGCATTGAGTTACCAAAAAAAGAAAAAAAAAAAAAGACATTTTGGGAGGAAGTAAGGGATTAATGGGAGGGGAAGGGAGATCAGAGAGGGTCATGAGTGGTGTATATCAAAATACATTATTTACATGTATGAAAATGCCATAAAGAAACCTATTCTTATGTATAATTAGCATATGCTAATAGAAACAGCAATAGCCTAAAAGAATATGGGTTCTAGGATGGAGAGATGGGTTAGTGGTTAAGGCGTTTGCCTGCAAAGCACAAGGACCCAAGTTCAATTCCCCAGGACCCACATAAAGCCAGATGCACAAGGTGGTGCATGTGTCTGGAGTTTGTTTGCAGTAGCTGGAGGCCATGGTGCACCCATTCTCTCTTTCTCTGCCTCTTTCTGTCTCTCATTCTCTAAATAAATAAATAAATAAATATTTAAAAAAGGGAATATGAGTTCTCTTAGCTGTTGTCTAAGATCCTATAACCAGCCTGGGTTTATTTGTGGTCCCTGGTCATTTCCTGACATTGACCACAAAGAAATTGCTCTCTGCAAGGCTTCCATGTTCTCTTGATCTTCCAGTGCCGATCTCCTTGGGAGCCATGCTGAGGAAAACAGCCTCTCACAATTCTAATTATTAAAGTGTGACCACATATTTCTTATGATATCAATGTAAAAGCTTTTTTCCCCCTCACTGGATTTCAAGAATAAATCTATAAGAAGTATAAACCTGTCTTGTTCATTGTTTGATTATATCATTTACTATTTGCATAGTGTTGCTTTCTTTCCAAGAAAATCTCTATCTGAATAGCAACTTGGCAAGCATACACAGAAAGGCCTGGTGCCAACATCTAACATATGTACTATAAAGAAATGGAAGCAAGCATGGCTCTGGGCGTTCATATTGTTTAAGTGAAAACCGGGCTTCGGGAAACCTGCAAGAATTCCCAGCACTTGGGAGGTAGAGGCAAGAGAGGCTCATAATTTCAATGTCATCCTCAGGTATACAGCTTGTTCAAGGCTAGCCTGTGCTACATGAGACCCTCTCTCAAAAAGGAAAAAAAGTTTAGATGAAAGGAATATGTAGAGGAAACGCATATATAAAAATGGTGATCCATTAACAACTGCTATATAATAAACCACTTCAAATCGCAACACCTTACAACATATAAGTGGGGGGGGCAACCTGGCTGTCTCCTCTGCTACCCATAACCCCTTACCACATGGATTGATCCAGTGTACCCACCAAGGAGGATACCCAGTGGATTGGGGACAGGGAGGAGGGAAATGGGAATATCAACACAACATTTGCTCATTCAATGTATCTAGTTTTGGACAATAAAGATAAAACAAAACAAAACAAAACAACAACAACACAGGAGCCATTGGCTTGTTCATGAACTGTTTGGGTGGCTCCACACTACTGCTGCTGGTCCCTGGGATCATTCCCATGACTGTAGGCACTGATAGGTCTGCTGAAGGTGGATAGCCAAGAAGATCTTACTTGCGTATCTGAATGATGCCTGGCCAGCTCTGGGTACTTTTTATATCTTCTCTCATCCAATAGTCTTTACATAGTGGCAGCATTGTCCCAAGAGAGAGAAAGTGGGAAGGGATAAGATGACTTTAGACCTAGTTTTGAACGTCGTGCAGCTTGATTTTGCCAAAACAAGCCACCCAGGCTCAAGGAATATGGAAACAGATTCCTTCTATGATGGGAAAAGTAAGAGCATCATATTGCCAAGGGGCACAGGGCAGGCCAATAAAAACTCATTGAATACCTTTATTTATAATCTATGATATGAACATAATGATGGCTGTATGAATATGAAGCATTAAGTCTTAACAAATGAACACGATTCTGATGGTTAAATATGCATTAAAAAAGACAGATGAGCCCCGACATCTCTCTTTCACTTCGTGATCTATTGAGGTGAAGGAGTCCCAGTCACAAGCTCCGAACACCATGAACTCTGTCACGCCTTACTCAACACAGACAAAACCCTCTTGAATCATGAACCAAAGCAAATTCTTCTTCCCATAAGTTGCTTTTTGTCAGGTATTTTGACACAGTGACCAGAAAAAAAACCCCACCTAAAACTGAAAAATTGGAACCAAGCAATGGGGCTGTTGCTGTGGTAAATCTGATGTTGAGATCAGCCTGTGTCCTGTTCTCAGCTATTCCATATTGTGTGGAAGCAGCTCTCAGACTGTACCTTGCCATGGTTACTGATCATTTTACAAATTGGCAGTTGGTCCCATTATGAGTACAAAGGCTGAGGCAGAATGACTATCTATCTATCTATCTATCTATCTATCTATCTATCTATCTATGTATCTACCTATCTATATTAGATAGGACCAAATGTCCATCATGAACCATAACTGATAACTTATTCATGCAAATGAAATGGTACCAATTCTGAACTTACTCAAGTATATTGGGAACATGGGCACAAGGACATAGAAAGACAATATCAGATAAGCCAGGCTCAAGATATCATTGAACATATCAACCCAACAAAGAGTGGAGCAGCCTTATGTGTATCTAACATTGTGATGGTGACCACATTACCAATCTGTCATCTGAACATCTGGCATGTGCCTCAAGGGACCAACAGGTAGACTACTCCTAACCATGCCCAGGGCTTCAGTTTAGCATGATACACCCTACAAGACTTGTCAAATTGCCATCTGATTAGTATAACAGGTTTTTCTATACTTTCATAATTTTCCTTAGTTATTAGTTAGATTCTGTAAATGGAGAAGATATCCAGAGTGACTTATTTTCATCTCAATTTCAATACATTTGGGGCTGTTTTATCAGTCTGTGGTGAAAACAGATTGTTGTGCTTGCTATGACTGGGTTTATTTTAAAAACATCTTGGTTTACTAGGTAAGATGGTTGTAAGTAGTTGCCTGTGGACGTCTTCTTTGGCAGACAACCCGTTTGTAGAGTCCAATTCCCATCAGTGAAGTATTTGAGATTAATGAAGTGGGTAGAGTTGGAACACTAGCAATGACAGAATGGGTGATTTAACACCAAATCTGTGTGAATCAATCTACCCCAACTCAGAGTCATTTTGTAAGTTTACAGAAAAAAAAGAAAAAGGGAAAATGAGAAAGATAGATAAAACAATGTTTATTTAAATATAGAGAACTATATGTGATTATTTGCTTACCTTTTGTATTTATTTTCTTGTTTATTTCTATAGCAATAAACATGTATTAGCCAAAAACCTCTGCTCTTGTATACCTTCTATCGATGAAGATTTATACATAACACAAATGAGAACTTCTTGGTGAGAGCCATTGCTCTAAAGCAGAGATGGGCTGCAGTTATACCTTTGGGTGAGGGTCACGGAGAGAAGAGGTGGTTTCTGGACAGGGGACTGCAGACAACCAAGACTTTCAGGAGCAGGAGAGGGTAAGGTTGGTTCAAATCTTTCAGGATTCTAATAGCCTGATTATAACTGCACCATTTGATAGAGCTGCGGAGATGGCTCAGTTAATAAAGTGCTTGCAACACCAGCAGGAGGACCCAAGTGAGATCCCCAGCACCCATATAAAAGTTGGGTGAGAAGCTGCTCTCACTCTTGGTTGGAGAATCTGTTTTATTTACAGATGACAGAGAAAACAGAGGAGAGCCAAGATCTATGGATAAGACAAGAAAATAGCCAACTGACCACCATGAGACTTGCCACCTATACCATATCTGCTAGGGCCCAGGAGAATTTGCAGAGGAAACGGAAACATGAACACTGTTCTTACTGCTAAGCTGACAACCAGTTCCAAGGTGATGGTGACAGACATGGTGATCAATCAAAACCTATCAAAGCAGAAATCCAGAGACTACAGAGAACTCAACACTAAATCAGACTGCCCACAGGCCTGTCAAGGCTCAGGGAACATTGTGGAAGGGGTATGGGAGGCAGAAAGATTGTAAGAGCCACAGAGTGGGTCTGAATAAGGCCTTCATGACCTCATAATGAATATCATGACCCTATTAAGGAGGGCTTCCAGGGTAACGGGAGCTGAGGTGAAAAGAGAAAACACTATAACTTGTTATAATATTGGGCAAGAATGCCTGTAATCCCAACACAGAGGAGGCAGAAACAGGAATTCTGTATCCGTTTCCAAAATCCTTTGTAGGCTATGTAGATGTCTCCTTGATGCCTTGTTTAGCTCTACCTTGGGTTTGCTCCCTGGAATGTAGGGACCAGAGTGTCCACTGCTGAGGTTACCTAAAGTCATAAAGGCCAGAAAATGGACCCTGTGAGAAATGGGAAGAAAATGTGGAGGGATCTCTGGTACTGAGGACTGTATGAAAGTTATTACCCCTTCTCTGTGGGATACCATCATGCAAGAAGGAAATATATGGCTTTGTTTGTGGCTAAGTCACTGTGGGTCTGAATTTCTTTGGCTTTCATCCAATCCAAGCCCTACATGGCACAAGCACGTGGATGGACATAAACAAACAGTAGAAGCAGCAGAGAGCATGCTAATTTTCTGGTTGAGAGGTTTCAACCTTATAAAGACATAAATTTATCCAAAATTAACCTATAAATCCAATGCATATACAATCAAAATCATAACTTTATTTCTTTTTTGCATTTTAATAGCATATTACTATTATTTATTGATTGTTCAATAAAAAGGGTTTACTCTTAGATCCCCTCTCTCCTACCCCAATTCTCCCGAGGGTCTTCTTTGGTGGGGTTAATGGTATTCATTGTGGGGACCAAGAAGCCTCATTCAGTCTTTGCAGGGGTGGTGGTGGGTCCCACCCACCTGAGGCTCTTACAACCTTTCTGCCTCCTCTTCCAGATAGTTCCCTGAGCCTTGCTGGGCAAGATAGGAATCTGATTTAGTACAACTATATTTCTTAGTGGATCCTATAAGATCTATTAAAATTTGGTGATTATGAGGTAAATCTGGAAAATTAAGTGTATACAATGCCTCCAAAAATGTGAGAAGAATCATGAATAGCGACCAGTTTTAAACATATTAAAACATAAAATCCAATCAATATGCTGTTGACATAACAAGTATAATATTGATCAGTAAAATGAAAATACACAAACATATATATACATATACTATGCATACAAATATATGTATTCATGATTAATATGTACACACACACTCATATATATATAATGTGCATCTATATAAAGACATATAACCATAAACATGTCTGTTTAGTATTTTAAAAAACAATGTTAGAAGAATGATATTGAAGCAATCTGAATAGAGTTTTAGGAAAAATATAGTTAAATATTTTATATAAGAAGTTTAAAAAAATTCCAGCTAGATTGAAATCTACATGTAATATGCATCTAAAAATAAGGATGATGCTCTTTTTAATATCCTTCTAGGTTAGAACTCTCTTAAACACGTCACAGACATAAGAGAAACTCACTAGCTTCTGTATGTTAAAATTTCTTTTTAGTGAATGGTGTAACAATGTCAGAACACCAACAGCATATTTGAGGAAAATAATGTTTGTGTGCACATGTGTGTGCATGTTCATGTGTGTGTGCACGTGTGTGTGAGTACCAGCATGTGCACATGCCACAGTGCATGTGTGGAGGTCAGAGGTTCACCTATGGGCCAATCCTCACCTCTCCACCTCATCTGAGGCCATACTTCTTGCTCTGGGTTCTCGCGCTACTGCTGATCTTTGCTGTGCTCACCACAGCTTCCAGGAAATTCTCTGTCTCTGTCTCCCTTTCTTTGGTCAGCTTCAGTGTGCTGGGATTACTGAAGTCCACCATGACTTATGTCTTATACATGAGGCCTGGGGGTCTCAGGCACTCTGGTTTGAGTAGACTGCTTTATCCACCGAGCCAGCTCCCCAGCCCCAAAATATTTTATATATATGTTGTTTATGTAACATATCAATAGTAAATATCTATAGCATGTCACTCATAAATCTAATACAGTTGATAAAACTTTCCAACTTATGACATAAAGAAATTTAAATAACCTACAAATATAAAAATATTCTTAATATCTTAGTTGTCAACAGAATCTAAAAACAAAAGAATAAGACACCGACTTTTGGAGCATCAAACTGTAATTAAAAATATGTAAAAAAATCCTGATTGGGATTCTGTATGAGTAAAATTGCAAGAAAGCAATTTGGCTATATCATTTAATTCTTAGAATGTACACGCCATTGACCTATCAGATTTATTTTTAGAAATCTCTCTCACAGAAACATATCCCATGAACACAGATATATGAGTAGAAATGGCTATTGTTGAATTGTTTATGACAATATGAATGAAATTTGACATTTGACTATATTAGTGATTTGTAAAAACAACAACAACAAAAACAAAACAAACTCCAAAACAGCGAAAGAAGAAAAAGAATAAAGGTTGGAGAAATGGCTGAATGGTTAAAGGCACTTGCTTGAGAAGCCTGACGACTCAGGTTTGATTCCCCAATACTCAAGTAAAGCCAGACTCACAAAGTAGTGCATGCATTTAGAGTTCATTTACAGTGGCAGGAGGCCATGGAATGCCTTTTCTCTCTCTTTCTCCAATAAATATTTTTTGAAAAGAATAAGGGCTGTGAAGCTGTCTCAAGAGTTAAAAGTGCTAACTTGCAAAGCTACTGGCCTGGGTTCAATTCCCAAGCTCCCATGTAAAGCTGGGGGAAAGGTGGCATATTCATCTAGATTCTATGTGCAGTAGCAAGAGACCCTAGTGCAGGTGCATGTGCACATACAAATAATTAATAAAGAATAAAATGTCATCAAAGAGAAAAAGCACACAGCAAGTGAATGCCTGGACAGAGACCCTGTGTGCTACGTCCCAGTTGGGAGTGAGACGAGAGAAGCAACAGCCTGGAGGGAAACCATCAAAGGTTTCCTTGCTAACATCTTATTTGCATTGTTCTCATTTGAATCTCTGTGGTCTTTACATCTAGAAATAGAAATCTACAATTTTTGAGATGCTCAGCAATGAAGGCTCATTAGGCCATGGGGAATCAAAGAAAAGTCTACCGATTTAGAAAGGAGAGGTGTTACATGTCACAGAGGGATCCTGGCTACAGGCTACAGGGTAGCCTTCACCTAGAGCAGTCCTGGGGGAGGTGGGGAGGTGCATCAGGAACGGTTGCCATGGCTCACCCTGTCGAATTTCTCAAGATCCAAAAGCCATCTTTTTAAAAAACAAATCCAAAGTTCCTTTATTTCTATAGGCTGTCATCTTCACAATAGAAATTCTCCCAGTCTTGAAAGTGTGTTGAATTTTAAGGATGAGCTTGTTTAAATTAACACTGTGAAGATCTGTCTTAACATTAAGATAAATCCAAACACAGCAAAATCAGTTTGAACTGTAGAAAGCATGTATAGGTATTCTGATCTCACTCTCTGATGGAGATTCTGTTTGTGTCTTTCAGAATGCAGTGAGAGAGCTGTGGCTCTTCCAACCCTACCAACGAACCACAGGCCGATAGCTGACATCCTGGCAAGAGATGAGCCACCCCAGACATACTGTGGAGGATCCACATGGAACCCCGCAGAGAATGATGGGATGAACAAGTGATCCATAGCCACAGCCAATCAGTCAACACAGGATAAGCCAGTGAGAGAGGCACCAATGATTTTTCAACACAACCTAAAGCAGAAGTACAGAGGCCCCTAAGACCTCAGCAATAAAGCAGCCTTAATACTCACCCACCACGACTCAGAGAACTGAGCAGAAGAGGGGGCAGAAAGATTGTGAGAGCCTTGGTGGGGGAGAATATTCAGAGACATGCCCCCCCCCCAGTAACAACATACTAGGGCCTGGCGGAAAGGGGCTGACTTCTAGTCTACCCATGGTCCTCTGCCCCAAGGACTGATCCAGACTGCCCACAGAGGAGGATATCCAGCTGATTGGGGATGGGGAAGAGAGACACTGGGGATCTGGGGATAACAACTCATTGTTTGCCCATTAAATAATGTGACTCATTATGGACAATAAAAAAGCATGTATAGGTATTTATCAGTGAATTTAGATATTGCATATACTACCCATTTCATTAGCGTATGTCCTGGTAATGTATATTTACAGTATGAGTTTGCAAACAGATTCATCACATAAATAATATGTAACTAAATGCTATTTATCTTACATATCAGGAAATTACTAAAGTGTTTAAGAGCTCTCAGTTCTGCTTTAAAATAAGCTAAAAATAGAGAAGCAAAGTCTCGAAATGTCATGAGTTTTTCTCATCACATTAAATACATGTCTTCTCCATGTATTATTCATGTTATAACCATGACACAAACAAAATGTGATTTATTGAGTGTTTTCATACAGCCTCTTAATGCTATGCAATAAAGTGTATTTTATTTTTTTAATCTTTTATTTATTCATTTTCAAGGAGAGAGAGAGAGAGAGAGAGAGAGAGAGAGAGAGAGAGAGAGAGAGAGAGAGAGAGAGAGAGAGAGCGGGAGCGAGCCAGGGCCACCACCTTGTGGGTCTGTCTTATGTGGGTACTGGGGAATTGAACCCGGGGCCTTAGGCATCCAAGGCAAGTGCCTTAACTGCTGAGCCATCTCTCCAGCCCAATAAAGTGTATTTTAATATTTAAAAAAATAAAATCAACTAAAAAGATTGTTTGCTTTGTTACTACCATATTTTATTTTATGGGGGTGGAAAGATTGTGAGAGCCGTGGTGGGGGAGACGGTCCGGAGGCATGGCACCCATCAGTAACAACACACTTGGGCCAGGAAGACTGGGATGAGTACTAGGATATCCAGGATCCCTTGCCACAAGGACTAATACAGACAGCCCACGGAGGAGGATATATAACTGATCAGGGAGGGGGAGGGGGGAATTGGAGAAGTCGGGATAACAATGCATGGTTTGCCCACTAAATAATGTAACTCATTATGATAAATATATATTTAAAAATATATATAGTAAATAAATATATATATTTAAAAAATATATATAATATTTTATGTTAATCTTTTTTTCAGGTAACTTGTAATTACTATATATATATAAATATATATATAAATATATATTTAAAAATATATATATAATATTTTATGTTAATCTTTTTTTCAGGTAACTTGTAATTACTAGTCATTGAAATGCTTACCATCTGTTATCTAAAAGTCTTTTCATCCCAGTTAACCATGGAATTCTAATAACATAGGAAAAATTCTTCATTCTCTTGAATAAACATAGGAGCCAATGATTCGATGGGAAAATATCTACTAGATTTGTTACCTGTCGACAAATTCCAAACCATTGCTTCAGAAGAGGAACACGATTTAAAAGGACTACCAGAAGCCCCACTCCTTCCTACCAGCAGTGTGAACACAGGCTATTTCCTTCACTTCACTGGCCAATAGCTAAATTTAAAAATCAGTGGATAAATCAATTGCATATAGTTGACTTTTGCTAAATAGGGTGGTTTCTTCACAATTAGTTTACTGATGCGTTGTGGGAATATACAGACCCATTCATAACTCATGAGTGCTTTCTTTGCTCATTTCCAGTGCCAAAATGTTAGAAATTAATTGGATTTCACAATCATAAAATAATTCAGTTTACAATTTCCGGCACCTTTACAAAGATGCCAAATTATGATTAGAAGCAAGAAGTTCCAGAGTTATAGTCATCCAAAATAATTATGTACAATATTATCCTAGGATTAAGTAAAGGTGTATATATTTTTCCTTTCATTTTTGACAACTTCATACGCACACATATATATTTATAATGTTTGATCGTATTCATCGCTCTTTATCTTCTCATTTTCCTCATCCCCACTAAACTCCGTAAATGCCTTTTTTTGTGACTCAGTGAGTTAAATTAGGGTTGCTTCCATGAACTTGACTGAGGCGTTATTTACTGGCGTGTGGGCAACGTACTAGTGGTGATACCACTGAAGAACACACAATCTCGTGCCGGAAAGCACATCGGCTGTGCCTTTGTCATGTCCAGAGACAGCACTGCACTGCTCTCCTCCTCACTGTCTGGCCCTGCTTCCTTCCCATTCCCTCTCCCACGATGCTCCCTGAGCCTTGGAAGGGTGATTTAGATGCCCCGTTTAAGGCTGAGCACACAATAGTTATTGTTCTCAGCAATTTCATCAGCTATGTGTGTCTGTATTAACCTTTGCCCACTTCAAAAAGAAAAGAGGTATATTTATGATAACTTACTAAGATTCAGCAAAATCTAAAAGGCCCCAATAAACTATGGGAAATAGTACATATTTATTAGTATCTTCTACAGCCTGAACTTCCTTCATTTTGGCCACATATCTACTAACCTTTTTCAGTCCATCCTAATATTCTTCTAGTAAAGAGCAAATAAACGTCCCTGGCGGTGAGGATCAACAGTGTCTTACTTATTATATAAACAATCTTTTTATTGTTGTTGTTGTTTTTCGAGGTAGGGTCTCACACTAGCCCAGGCTGACCTGGAATTCACTATGTAGTCTCAGGGTGGCCTTGAACTCATGGCAATCCTCCTACCTCTGCCTCCTGAGTGCTGGGATTAAAGGATCTTTTATTGCCTATCATCATGATAAGACATCCTCTTTATTTCTATCTGGTCAAAAATATTACTGCTAAAAAAATCCGACAACTCTACATTATTGTATCACAAGTCGATTTGTTCCCTGCTTGGTGCTGCTTTGCCTGTGGGTACCATTCACGACGAGGGAAGTGGGGGTGGAAAGACACGCAGAGGCACACACTGTGCTCCATCAATTTAATTTTTTGACCCTGGTGAGAGCTCCAGACACCGCGTCCAAATAGCTTCTCCTCTTTCTGGGTCCAGAACACGAAATGACAGATGCAGGAGGGTGCTTTTGAAAATCATTCTAAGTCACTTTCCCTTATCTTGGGTCACTCTGTCATCTAAGGATCAGGATATAGGAAAGTCCTTGGTGTCGAAACCATGCTCTCATCTACATGCTAGATCTTACCTGCAGCTAAGCGGGAAAACACACACTGTTAGAAGCATCTGAGCATCTGAGGTGCCACGGAGAAAAGCTGGTGTGAGCTGAAAGAACAGGAGTGGGTAAAAGATAGCAGGACAAAAAACCCTCAGGCTTTCAAAACCAATTCTTAACATAATAAAGAGACCTTTAGTAGTAGAGAGAAATTCCTTGTCATTTTACTAATTTTGCAACTATATGTCTTGCATTTGCTCCAGTAGTTTGGAATGGCCGGATTGGTTAGCCCATTCTGCCGTCTAACTTATCAGCATCAGAGTTTTGCTTACAGAGAAACCAGTTGGCTAAGGGACATGATTCCAATGGTACTAATAGTCTATGTCCCTCAAAACATCTCACAGTGCTATATGTTTGAATATATATTTTCACCTCTATTCATGGGTTAAACTCAATAAAGCTTTGGAGCCAGCTTCGTGCAATGAAATCTCATCTTCATTTCCTAGCTGAATAACAAGTTCTTTAATTTCTGCATGCCTCCCAATTAACCATCATGAAACTAAAATGAAATAAAATCACCTTTCAGGACTATGGATGTAAAGGGAGATAATCTATCTACATATAGCACAGAAAATATGCCTGACCCAGGTACTGTCATACCCGTTTCCTTTAATGCCATTAGTATTAGAAACCATTGAGAAAATGCTTAGCTTAGCTGCAGTGATGCTCCCATTATTATAAATTGATGGCTCTGATTAATAGCTTTTATTAAGACTCCTGATCAGATGGGATGTAGAAGAGAAAGAATTCCTTGCCAACATTACAAAACAAATAAGCCAATAAAGAAACACCAACCAAGACAAACTAAAAAATAATCTCTACCCATTTCACATGCCATGTACTAGACTGTTTTTTTTTCTTAAAGCAGGAAAGATTTATTCTGGGTTATGGTTTCAGATATTTTTGTCCCATGATTGGCTGATGCATTGTTTTGGGGCCATGGTGAGTCAGGGGAGGGTAGGGAGCATGTGGTGAGGGGCTTGCTTCACTGGCAGACAGGAGGCAGGATGTGAGAAGGGGCAGAGGGTAAGATTCTAATAACATAGAAAAAATCTTCATTCTCTTGAATAAACATAGGAGCTAAACAATGGAACTCATTATGGACAATAAAAAAAGCATGTATAGGTATTTATCAGTCAATTTAGATATTGCAGATATCTGTCCATAGCAGGCTTCCTGCTTCCTCCAGTCAGACCCCACCTCCCACCTTTCACCACTAGACTCTTAAACATTTCTTCCAGAGAAATCCTAACTTTTGGGCAAGTTCTATTGGAGTGATTCCCTTTTTCATGTCAACGGCCTGAATAGGGAAACACGCTCTTTCCTGGAAGCAAGAATGGTCACTCACATCCTGCTGTATTATCAGGATATGTTTATACATCTTTGTGTATTAATTCACTCAGTCCTCCTGATACTTGATGAGATGGAAAGATAACTTCGTCCTGGGGTTACAAGTGGTGGGCTGACCCAACACTGATGTCTTGGCCTTGAAGCTCTAGTGGCTGGTTCCTTACCTCCGCTGCTCTAGTGAATGTTTCTAGAACTCAGTGTCCTTGTCACACCTTTTCTTTGTCCAAAGGAAATACTTCATTGCTATTGGACTTATCTTTCAATTATATTGTCAGCTCATTGAAGGGAAACGGCCATACTTTATAAAAGGTGCTTTCCCCAGGTACCCACCACAGTAGAAATAGTCCCAAAACTCTTTTGTCAAGGGGATGGGCAGTACCCTTATTGAGAAGGAAGGCTGGATGAACACAGGGAGTTTATCATTTTGAGGCTTCATTTTCACAGCAACTGCTTTTACTCAGAGGATCAATTTATTTGGAATAGTTGTACTGGTGGAAAAGCTGACAAAATTTCCAATGGCAAAAATCACAACGTGGTGCAATAGTCCTATATACATAGGGCTCATTTTAGAGGACTTTACATGTACGATTTTCTCAATTTTATTAGCCTCAGGTGGCTGGGACTGTCATGGTGCTTTCAGAGATATGAAGAACAATAACATACCTGGGAATTGAAGGATTATCTGCCTCGCCTAACAAACAAGGTAGCAATTACTTTTTCAGCCCCAGCACTCATTCCAGAATGTTCTACTATAAGAGCCCAATGATCTATGGTCACTCTCGACAAGCAACAGACAGATGGTAAGCTTAAAGAGGAAGCTTGTCCTGAGGAATTAGAATCAAGATTTTATAGTACAATAAAGCTCAACACCATATCTTTTTTCCTCTATAAAACTTGCAGAAAGAAGCCAGAATTTAATTAAAATGCCATTACTCCTGATTTACGTATTCTTTTTTCCACTTGTTTTCAAAGTTCTCCACTATCTTAGTTTTTAGGCACAAACAAAGAGAAATGAGGAGAAGAAGGAAACGGAGAAAAAGAGGGGAAGTGATGGGACTGGGCTGAGGACAGAAGAAAAGACACTTTTTTTTTGAGGTAGGGTCTCGCTCTAGCCCAGGCTGACCTGGAATTCACTCTGTAGTCTCAGGCTGGCCTTGAATTCATAGCGATACTCCTACCTCTGCCTGCCGAGTGCTGGGATTAAAGGCGTGTGCCACTATGCCCAGGTAGGAAAAGGCACTTTTAAGGGAACTTTTCCAGTCATTGAAATCTATTTCTATCTCAGTGAAAAAAGAAATTATCTCAACATAAGAGGATTTACAGTCTAGTAATTGACATCAGGTAGAGTTGGTTTATTTCCTGGTTCTACTTCTAGATTAGCTGTGTTCATCTCATTACTCAATTCTTTAAGTTCAGGCATCATGGTAGAATACTATACAGCTGAAAGCTTTTGTAAAGGAATTTACCTTTCACATTTCTCGAGGCTTCTGGTATGAGTTGTCCCCCTGGTTTCTTTACTTCTTGCTGTATTCTTGAGTCACATAATGAAAGCAAAGGAGACGACATCATGTGCTTCAGTTGCAAGACTTAGGAAATACCAAACTGGAACTGGAAGTTCCTGCCCTCATGTCTAGCTGTCTTCATGCCAGAAGGTGCTATGCATGTTGCTGAGAGAGAAAAGTCACCAACAGTCCTACATGGCTGTGATCCCATGTACTTCACAACTGACCTGCCAGGCAAGATAAACCCATGGATGCAACAGTGGCAGGGAAGTTATGGGAGTAACCACTTACTCTCTGGATATGAGACCTGTTCCATAGGAAGGAAATTGTGCTTGGTGCTGTAAATCCTCAAAAACCTGTGGCTCGGGACTTAGACTTTAGGGTGATTCAGTACTGTGTGTATACTAAGTGAGCAGAGTGCCACACTGCCTCCCTAGCAGCTGTGCTTGTTTCCATAGATTGATGCAATTGCGGCCTCGGTCACAGAAGTTTCTTTAATATGAAGGGCAGAGGTTAATGCAGAGATGCATAGCTGGCAAAATTGCTAAGAATAAGTGACTCTTGTGTGCTTAGTGCTAAACAGGACATCTAAAACACCCCATCCAAAGCTCGGGGAAGCGTGGAAGAGGCAGAAAGGGTGTAACAGCAGGATATGACGTGAACAGGACATGGATATGGCATGGTGTCCCCAGTTCCCTGATTTCCCTCCTTCCTGTCCCCAATCATCTGGGTATCCTCCTTCGTGGGCAGTCTGGATCAGTCCATGGGGAAGGGAGTATGGATAGCCTAGGAGTCAACCCAGTATGTTGTTACTGAGGGGGTCGATGTCTCTGGATATTCTCCCTCACCATGGCTCTTACATTCTTTCCACCCCATCTTCCACTCAGTTCCCTGAGTCATGGTGGGTGTGATAAACCCTTTCTTAAACTGAGTTTTGTCAGGTGTTTTATCCGAGCAACTAGAAGGTAACTAATACACCAGTCTTCCCAGTGTCTTTTCTGTTTCCCCATCCTTCATCTTCCCAATACCTTCTCTTATGGGAAAAGCTGAAAGGGTAAATGTTTTAGTGAGAAAAGGAGAAAAAGAGAACTGGTTATTTTCTTTTAAAGTTTATCAAATGACTATCGACAAATTGAAATAAGGCTTAAGAAATTATTCTAAACCTGAAAAATTTATAATTGTAAAGTTTTATCCCTTCTCTCCAAACCATATTAAAGAAGACCTTGAGGGACACAAAAGAGAAAACAGATTTTTGCACATCTGAGTGTATTGTATAAATACTTTTTTCCAGTTACCAATGGCTTTAGAAATAGTTAATGAAGCATATTCAATATAAATTAGGAAAAATAAGTGTATATAATTGCTAGTTGGCAAGACAGCAGTTTAATGGATAAAGTCCGAAGGAGATCTGCCCTTCCTGTGTTAGTCAGTGTTCACTAGAGAATAGAGTCAACAGTGTGTGTGGGGTAGAAGGAACGGGCTTCTCTGGTTATGGGGGGATGGGTTAGGCAAGTTGGAGACTGGGAAGGCCAGGTTTCCAGCTGAAGTCTGCAAGCCTTCTTCTGGAGGAGAAGTTCACACTGTAGATATTGCTAAAGATTGTCTGTTGGAGAAATCTTGTCAGCTTGGCAGAGGGCAGGATTTTTGTTTGTTGTTGTTGTGTGTGTTTTAATTTAGGCCTATTAACTGATTAATTGACTCCTACCCACCACATAGAAAACAATCTGCGTCACTAAAAGTCCAGCAATTTAAACTTAATCTCATCCAAATATATCCTCACAGAAACACCTAGAATAACCTTTCACAAACTACCTAGGCACCTTCAGGGCCCAGACATGAAGACACACATACCATAATAGAACTATTCACTAATAAATCTACTAGGTTAGAATTACTATTGTTAGACAATTAACTAGGAATAACAAAAATAGGAAATATCCATCACGCCTATGTTAGATTAAGTTAGTTATGAAATAGCCCTATAGGGGGTTACAGAGTAGATGGGGTTCAGTGACCAGATCATAGCCTGACTCAGAATGAAAATGTGCTCTGAACAGATATAATAGTCTCTTGTTCTAGAGAAAAGTTTTGTAGACTTTCAACTGAGAATAAAATTTTAATTACATATTTCCTTCAGTCTTCCCTAGTCTTTAAATCCAATAAGTTTTTTAAGTAGGAAAATATAGTGTTAATAAAATAATAAAAGCTTAGAAAAATATTTTAATCTTATTTTTGAAGCTGTCGTAGACATTCTCCACTCTCTCCACTTTCTCATTATTGCAGCTTTAAATTGGGAGTCCCATATTGCAGGGCTTTATTAATACCTAGTGGCCAATCAAGTGGCTCATTTTTAGAAAAATAATGTTTTTCCTGTTTGCTGTAGTCACTTCAGTGGTACCAAAAGGCATACCAATTAAAATTCAGAAGGTGTTGTTAGTGAAGTTCCGGTGATCTAAAGTTGCACCATTAATAATAATCTTAAAAAGTTTAAGCAAAAATAGAATGCCCTCCATATGAACAAGCTAGAAGAGAAATGAGACAAAGGAAATCCAGTGCATCTATGGCAAACAAAGGAGGAAGTGATCAGGAGAGAAAGAAGACGCAAAAAGCCACGTGAAGTGTCAGCTCCTTTGTTTCCTGAACATTCTCTTTCATGATTCACAGTCAAACTTGGTTCCATGTAAAAGCTCTGCATTCCTTACAGTGACAGACTGAAAGCACATGGACATAGCGTCCAGGATAGAAACAGACATTCAAGATGCCCAGGGGCGGACTGACAGGCGTGTTCTGAAAGTAAGGTCTGCTGTTGGTGGCTTTTCACTGGTCAAGGAAGCCATCCCATGTGCCAAGTGTCATGGTTTGATGCAGGTGTCCTCCACAAACGAATGATTGTGTTCTAATTAATCGATCCTCAGCTGATGGCAGTTTGGGTTTTACAGCCTCGATGAAGCTGTGTTGTTGGGGGTGGGCTTATGGGGGTTATAAACCAGCTTCCCCTTGCCAGGATTTGGCACACCTTCCTGCTGGTATTTCCAGTGCTGTGGAAGAGGTGATGTCCACCCCTCTGCTCATGCCATCATTTTCCCTGCCATGATGGAGCCTCCCCTCGAGTCCATAGCCAAATAAACCCATTCCTCCACAAGCCGCTTTTGCTTGGGTTCTTTCTGTGCAGCCACAGAGTAAGCTGACTGCAACACCAAGGATAAGACATAATGGTACCAGGATCATGCAGAACCACTCAGGCATCAGGGTCTGTCCATGCTCCTGCATGTAGGTCAAAATTTAAAAAATGTTTGAGTGATTATATTATGGGAGATTTATAGGCAAGAGGACAAATGAAAACCTACTTATTTCCGTGGGCTTCATTATTTATCATACCAAATAAAATAGAACTACAACAAGTAGACCAACAATTAACCAAACAGGCCATCCTTAATAGACTGGTTTTCGGTCTTCTGGGATTGTTCTTGCTGATTTTTTTTTTCTATCAGAAGAAGGTGTTATTTTTCGAGAGGTCTGAACTTGTGAGTTCTGGTTGTAATAAGTCATTTTAATAGGTACTCAGCATATCCCCTCCATCCTCTGTCTCTAAACGTAAACAAGCCTAGTTCATACTTAAAGGAACACCGTATTGAAAGGCATATAGATAGTTGATCAAAAGCATCAAATTAAAAGAGAGCTAAGCTGAAGCCCAGGGATAGGGTGCTTGCCTAGCATGTACCAGACCTGGGTCCAATTCTTAGCACTGCAAAAATAAAAAGAATGGAAAATAAAGAGAAGAGTCCATGCTGATGACCTTGGCATTTTCTATTAAGTCTGTGTGGCACTGTGTGTTGGGGCAGGGGGCAGGGAGGACGAGGTGAAATGGAGGGAATGTGGGAATGGAGTCATGTTAGCCTTCCTCTCAAATGTCCTTCATAGATCCAGATGATTCTGTGTTCTGAACTGGTGATCACTGCATACAGTCTCCATCATTATCTAAACCACAAAATCACCATGTTCAGAAATTAATCATCAGTTCTCATATCCAGAACATAGCAATATTCTGCACATTCAAGTACCAGACCCAGTAGTTTGAAGCTGGGCTTGCTTTTATGAAGTTTTCTCAGGTGAGCCCTTCTGTGGAGTGTGTGAACCAGAGCCCAGCATGCACTGTGCCCTGGGGTCAACTGACCTGGGGAGGGAGGAGGGAGGAGAAGAGAGAATCTTACTAGTCACGAAGAAAGAAAGGAAAAAGAAAAAGAAAGAGACAAAGGACTGTGGCAACAGGAGGAGAGGAGAGGAAGGAGGAAATGGAGGATGTAGGAGACGGGAAGAAGGGGGCAGGAATCAACAAAAACAAATTGTCTTTGAGAATGCCACAAATAAATAATAATCAAATCAAACAATCGAAAAAAGAGAGAAGGCAAAGAAAAGAAAAAACTCATTCCTCCCCATACCTACGTTGGCGGGAAGAGGATGGAGTCAGGGCAGAGTTCAGAGGAGGAAGGAGAGGAAGCAGCAGCCATTCCTGGATTCCATACTGCATTCCAGAGTTTTCTCTTCGTTTGTCTCCTGTTGCCCAGGAGGTCAGGGAGAACTCATTAGCAGGGTCTGAAAGTCACTAAGATCTGAACTAGAAGCACGAGGGGCTAGCTCATGATGCTGTGTGACAGTCCACTCCCAGAAACAGGGTTGTGATAGTTGGCATGTCTGGGAGATCTTCTCTGTGGTCCTGAAAGGGTTGACACGGGGGACAGTGACAGGCAGAGGACTTGGCAGGATGAAGGAAAGCTTTGGGCATCACTGTCTGAATCACAATCAGCTTTGAAATTGAACTGAGGTGGTTCAGAGCTGGGCCAGGCTCCTTAGCTAGAAGCGGTGGCGGTGGTCCTCCTGCTGAATCTCAGCCGTCTGGAGTGATGTGAGCTCAAAGAGCACGGATAATTGAGGTTAGTTTTATATATTTTTATATTATTATTTTATTATATAAAATATGATTTATATTTTTATATTTATAATTGCCGTATAATTGAACGTAGCTATTAAGTGAGCATCACCTTCTATGTCTGTCTCTTGGAAACCAGCATTTAAGCCCCCCACCCAAAGCCTGACAGCAAGGCCCACAAGCAAAGCAAATGCCATCCTTTCTCTGCCATCCAGCTGAGTGCTCAGCCCCAGCCGGCTCCCAAATCTGCAGTCAAAACCATCCTGGGAGTAGATCTTCCAGGCAGCCCTAGTTAATCTACTGCAAGCTGAGATTCAATAATAAATAACCAAATTAAAGATCTATTAAGCCAGATATTTTGGGGTGGGGAGGCAAGACACAGAATTAAAGATGGTTCAAACATTGATATTCATAGTCAGCGTTGCCAGTAAACACTAGAGAAAACGAAAATTTACCATAAACCATGCAAAAAGGTGACTTAAATTATTTAATATTGATTATAAAAAATGTTTTCCTGGACTGGAGAGAGATGGCTCAGTCGTTAAGGCACTTGCCTGCAAAGCCTAACAACCTAGGTTCCATTCCCCAGTACCCACGTAAAGCCAGATGCACTAACCGGTGCACATGCATCTGGAGTTTGCAGTGGCTGGAGGCTCTGACACCCCCATTTTCTCTCTCTTTCCTTCTCACTGTCTTCTCTCTATCTCTCTCTGCTTGCAAATTTATATTTATTAAATACAAATTTATATTTATATTTAATAAACATAATTTATCAATTTAAAATTAATTTAATTATAAATTCAGTAATTTGTTAATAAATTTAATAATTAAAAAAATAAGTGTATTCCCATCCTTACTGAAACAACCGTTTTGTTAGGAGAGTATGTTTTCATTTAATAGCTAATCCAATACAATATAAAGTATGATAGCCAACCTTTATACACACAAAAACACACAAGGCACACACAGTAAACAGACACACATGCACATACATAGATGCACATATATTTATGCACATATGTACACATACATATACAAGTACATCATCATCATCCTTATCACCAACATCATCATGTTCAAATTAAAAGATTGTTTACAAGCTATAGTTTGAGAGAAAATCACACTATGTTGATCTCCCCAAACTTTAAGAAACAGAAGGTTGCGGGGAACCCGGGAGGCTTCATCGGAAGTCACTGGCTACAAGAGGTGGTTTTAAAGATCAAAGGAAAACATGCAAATTCTACTGACTTCAGATGATAAATCACAACATGAAAACCTTCTTTAGTTCTGAAAAAATCTCCATTGGATTTGACCACAGAGTTTGTGTATGACTCCCCTATTTCTGTTTTAATTATTAGATGCGTTTGCATGAAAACTGGGTTTTTATTTTTAAGAGATCATCTGTTCCTGCTGTTTATTCCTCACTCAAAGTCGTAATCCAGCAGCAGATAGGGAGCGGCAGGAGGAGATAAACTCTTCAGAGACAAAGATCTTGTTTCCATGCAAATGATTCCAAGAATGTTTTTGAAGTCAAGCATAAGATTGTTGGTATGCAAATAACACGGTCTGCAATATATTTTTTCTGTAGAGGCTATTTTTTTCAAGGTGTATGCTGTACTAAGAAAATACTTAATAGAAATGGAAGACATTTTATTGAAGGCATGTTAAAATATGTTCGCAAGAAAATCAGATCTAATTGGAACGTAGCAAAGTAGGTCGTATGTCACCACAAAAATGTTTTGCATGATGTTTTAACTTTTGAAAGCCAAATAATTTGACTGTGATCATGAAACAGTTCTAATCTAGGGAGAGGATCCCCTGGAATAAAATATCTTTGCATCGTTTCATTTCCACAAGTAAAAAGCTCTATTGTTGTTTATTTTTTTTGTTGTTACTGCTTCCCAGTAACATTTTTTTTCAAATATATATTAAGATCAAAACAGATCTTAGGTTGTCTCCATGGTATTCCCTTCAATAGACAACGTCCAAAATTTATAATGTGCACATATTGAAGAACTGTTGAAAAGTATTGAAAACTGAAAGTTTAAGTTATAATTCCAGATATCTTTTTTGTTTACTCTAAATAATGCGCTGTTAATACCAGTGAATTCCTTCACATTTATGACTTTTCCTGGCTCTTCAAAAATCTTGAGGAAAATAGAGAAGGTATTTTTAGTCCCATACTATAACAAGGAAAATATATAAAGCTGTATCTACTTAGAAGTCAATAAGGTTGAAGCTAGGACTAGAATTTAGGTTTTGCTGGCATTTGTATGTAAAAATGAATCCTTACAGAAAAAGGTAGCCAAGTAACACACTTGTAATAAAAATATAATTTATAAATTGTTAGAGTTGGATCCAAGGCAAATTCTTTTTTTTTTTTATTGTCCATAATGAGTTACATTGTTTAGTGGGCCAACCATGAGTTGTTATCCCCAATTCCTCATTGCCCCCCCTCCCCATCCCCAGTCAGCTGGATATCCTCCTCCGTGGGCCGTCTGGATCAGTCTTTGTGGTAGGGGACCATGGATAGCCTAGTATTCAGCTGGGTTCTCCTGGCCCAAGTGTCCAAGGCAAATTCTTATGAAGACCAAGAACCCAGACTCCAAGGGGAAGCCGCCAATAACCATGGGCGTATGGAGAGCTACACCCTTAAATTCTCATCAAATTAACACTGTTTGTCTTATTTAACCTATACTAACCTCATTCCCTGTTGGAGATTATGCTTGCATTTTTCAGAAGGCATAGAGAACCATGGACAACCCAATTCCATCAACAAGACCCAAGATGATGGCTGACACCCAGGCAGGAGATGAATCACCTCTAACACATCATCTAAGGCCCAAATGAAACCAGAGAGGAAGTGGTGAGATATGAGCAAGAGTGTTGCTTCCACCGGAAGTCAGACGAAGCAAGGTCAAAGGTAATGGAGACAGACACTGAGGTCACTCAAAATAGACCAAAGCAGAAAACCAGAGACTCTTTAGAGCTCAACATTGAGGTAAAGCAGACTTAAAACTCACCCATCATGGTGGGCTGGAGAGATGGCTCAGCGGGTAAGGGACTTGCCTACAGTGCCTAAGGCCCTGGGTTCAATTCCCCAGGATCCACATAAGCCAGAACCACAAGGTGGTGGCCCTGGTGTGCTCTCTCTCTCTCTCTCTCTCTGCTTGAAAATGAATAAATAAAATATTAAAAAAAACTCACCTATCATGATGACTCAGGGAACTTTATGGAGGAGGGGGTGAAAATATTGAAAGAGTCCTGGTGGAGGGAATATCCAGGGGCATTGCCTCCCTCAAACAAAACAAAACAAATCCAAACAAACCAAACCAAACCAAAACAAAACAAATCTGGCTACTGCTTGCGCAATTCATAGCCCTCCATCCCATAGAGAGTTCCAGAATCCCATTGAGGAGGGCCCTGAGTGGATTGGGGGCAGGGAAGAGGGAAATAGGGGTACCTTATTCCTACAGTGTTTCTACATATTAAAAATAAATAAATTACAAAAACTGTTAGAGTTACTTTTAGACTTAATCAAAACGAAGCACATTCACTTGGATTGAGTTTATTATTTTCAGATAGTCACAGTTCATAGGGGTGAAGGTGAATAGGAATAAAATGTCTTTGATAGGCAGTCAGCCAGGGACAGAGGTCCAAGGAGATGCCACCCAGCCTGCCCTGGCAGAACTAGAATTCACAACTGACCCAGTTTCACTCAAGATGGCTACAAAGAACAACTTCAGTGACAACCTCCTGCCTCTTTGAGTTTTTCAAGGCTTTGGCACAGTTGTGGGCTGATCCCTCCGGGTCCACCTACCAATCAGGTCTCTCCCTTACACACCTGATTCTGATGATGAGGCGCATCCTAATTGGATAGCTGAATTGTATAAAGGAGTTCCTGTCTCCCCCTCTCCCCAATCCAGCTGGTCCTTGTTTTAGCCCAGGAGGGAGGAGGATTTCTTTTTGCTGGAGCATTTTCCTGCTTGCTTATCTTGTGTGCTTTGTTGTAGGTGCATCTGGCCATGTATG
>PVHP010010307.1:0-10144 GCA_004024765.1 Zapus hudsonius | reverse complement strand
TAACTCTCCCTAAAATAAACCTTATAATTCACCACTCTGTGATTCAGTGTTTGCAATTTTTTTTGCCACCTTGGACAAGGATCTAAAAGTTGAGGTCTATGAGCCTGGGATCTCATGCATCTTTATAGAATTTAATACTTCCCGGGCCCCCAAATTCTGTATCTACAGCAGTTAAGCGTAAGGAGTGTTTGTGTTTTCCGTGGAGGTATCCTTAAAGACATTTCAAGACTCAACACTTAGAAAATGAGTCTAGAAAGTAACTATCCATGAAAATGGAGAACCTAATTATTCCTTGTCTATAAATATTCAATTTACATTAACTACATTACCATATGATTCGTTAACTCCTCTTACTACCTTCCCTATACAGCAGTTCTTCAGAAATTTCTATAAACACACACCATCACTTCTTTTGTTTAGATGGTAACTGGATCTAACCAACATCAACATTTTTTTTCTTTTCTAGATATCAACATAAAATCTATAAATTATATCCAATTTAAACAACTTTTCCAAGAATAAAGCAACATCTATCTTAAAGGGAGCAATTTTTTTTCAATCAAGAGAATGAAATAATAGAAAGTGAAAAACATGAATAAAAGAGGTACACCATTTAGAATTTTTTTTAAATCACATGACTTACAGTGTCTTTTTATTTGAATCATACAACTGAATTCTCCAAAATCTGCTTTGGAAATCCTAGAATATCTTATTAACACCATGCTTTATTTACACAAAAAGATTCAGAATGAAGTCTTCCATCTCTATGACTTATAGAACATCAACATTCTTGAGACCCCAGAACATCAAAGGAGAGCAGCTGGCACTTCCTTCTGGGGCTCAAGAACCACCTCAAAACGGAAAGCCAAGAATTTTTTTTAAGTTAAAGTAGGGACTGGAGAAACAGCTCTGTCAGTAAAGAGCTTGCCTTTCAGGCATGAGGACCTGATCAATTCCCCTTGTAAAATGCTGGGCTGTGCACCTGTAATCAAGTGATGGGGAAATGGAGACGGGATGATCCCTGGGTCTTACTGACCAGCTAATCTAACTAATTGGTGAACTAAAAGCCACTGATAAACACTGTCTTAAAGGAGGTAGGTGTTCCTGAGGGTGACCACTGAGGTTGCATGCACACATGTGTACCCTCACAAACATGCATACACAACTGCACATGCATAATATTAATAACAGGGCTGCAGCGATGTCTCATTGGTTAAGACATTTGGCCTGAAAAGCCTAAAGAACAGGGTTGAATTTCTCAGTACCCACATAAAGCCAGATGCACAACCTGGCACATGTGTCTGGAGTTCATTTGCAGTGGCTGGAGGCCTTGTGCCCCCATTTTCTCTCTTTTCTCTCTTCTTGCAAATAAATAAATAAAAATACTAATAACATAGAAAGTTAACATAAACTGCTTAAAAGAAAAAAAAACTGCCACAAATTAAAATCAAAGTAATTTTAGCTACTTTAAAACTTTTTCAACACAAATGGCTAATTCTCATTTAAGAACGTGTTCACCGTCATTAATCATCAAGGAAATGCAAATCAAAACAACAATGAGATTCTACCTTTTTCCCATCAGAATGGCAATTATTTAAAAATCCAACAACAGTAGATGCTGGCGAGGCTGTGTGTGTTTGGGAACCCTCATTCACTGCTGGTGGGATTGTAAACTTGTTCAACCACTATGGAAAGCCAGTGTGGAGAGTCGTGTATAGAAAGAAAATAGAGCTACCAATGGACCCAGCTATCACTCTACTAGGCATCTACCCTCAAGATTTCACACCTCAGCACAGGGACATTTGCTCGACCATGTTTATTGCAGCTCAATGCATAATAGCTAAGAATTGAAATCAACCCAAATGCCCATCTCTAGACAAATGGATATCAAAGTTGTGGTACATTTACACCGTGGGATTCTACTCAGCTGAAAGGAAAAATGACATAATGAAATTTAAAGAAAAGTGGATGGACTTGGAGCAGATCATACTTAGCAAACTCACACAAGGACAGAAAGTCAAATGCTACAATTCTCCCTCATATGCTATTCCTAACCAGGTTAAGCTCAAACTCTAAGCAAACCTAACAGATGAAATGAGAGACTGTAAAAGGGGATGGAAGGAATGGGGGGGGGAAGGGAAGGCGGGGGAACCTATACAATAAGCTAAACCAATAATAAATTGAAACCATCAAAGCTTTACTTCCATACAGTAAGCTCTCAAGGAAGATGTGGGCATCGCCTGGTAAGAGGGGCCACAAATAGAGTGGGAGGAAGCAGAACCCCATGAAAAATCTATCTGACCTGGAATTCCCGGTCCCAGTTACTGGTTCCTCCCCACATTGAACTGTTGATCAAAGAGACCCAAGAGCTCCACAAATGAGATAATCTTTTGTCAAAGTTCTTGATACCTGGCCCAGGCCAAAGGTAAGATCCTATTGCTGAAGAAACCACAGAAAGTCATTGCACAACACTGAGAGACACTTCGAGATCCAGAATGGCAACCATCTCCCAGGTGGTAGCATGTGTAGTGCTGGAAGGTATTACAAGAGCTGCCAGGGGGAATTAGTCAATGATATTTGGAGTAAGCAGAGACATCTGATATAAAATTCAGATGGGTGTCATGAGAATTTTGTACTCACCCCCTACCATTGAGCCATAGGCCAAAAGCTGTCTTCCTGGCAAGAGATGCACCACCCCAGACCTACTGTGGAGGAGCCACATGGAACCCCACAGGCAGTGATGGGATAAGCAAGAGACCTATAACCACAGCCAATTGGTAAACCCAGGATGACCCAGAGAAACAGACACCAACGATTTTAAACACATCCTCCAGCAGAAGTACAGAGGCTCCTAAGGTCTCAACAACAAAGCAGCCTTAATACTCACCCACCATGACCCAGGGAACTGAGTGGAAGAGGGGGCGGGAAGATTGTAAGAGTCATGGTGGGGGAGAATATCCAGAGACATTGCCCACCTCGGTAACAACATGCAAAGGGGGGCGGAATCAGGTTAACTCCTAGGCTATTCACAACCCCCTACCCCATGGACTGACCCAGACTGCCCACAGAGGAGGATATCCAGCTGACCAGGGACAGGGAAGAGGGAAATAGGGGAACTGGAGACATCAACACATTATTCCCTTATTAAGTGTATCTAATTATGGATAATAATAATAATAATAATAATAAAAAAAGAATTCTGAACTCACTACTCTATGGGAGAGATCAGAGAGTCAAGAAGTGATCAATTAACCCAGAATAGGTAAAAGAGACAAACACCAATGAGATCCAACACAACCCAAAACAGAAGTACAGAGACAATTAAGATCTCAATAATAAAGCTGACTTAAAACTCACTCACCGTGTCTCAGGGAACTGAGTGGAAGAAGGGACGGAAAGATTTTAAGAGCCATGGTGGGGGAGGATATACAGAGACATTGCCCCCCTCAGCAACAACACACAAATGGGGGGATCCTGGCTACCTTCTGAGCTATTCCTGACCCCGTACCCCATGGACTGATCCAGTATGCCCACCGAGGAGGGCCCCCAGTGGGTTGGGGACAGGGAGGAGGGAAATGGGAGTACCATCATAAGATTTGCTCATATAATGTATCTAATTAAGGATAACATATATATATATATATATATATATATATATATGAAGTTATAAACCATAATTGTCAGGTTTTAACTTTATTCAAAATATATACCTATTAACACATGTAAGTATGTTTATAGATGCTTCAGTTCATACATAATATGTAATTTGACTATGCATTCAAGTATACATATTCATTTTAGAAATAAATCCTCTGTTATACTATTTAAAAAAAGTTTTCAAGTAAATTGTGCTACTTGATGTATTTTACTGGATCAAACTGGTTTTACCATGAAAACTACTTTATTTACTCAAACTTTCTCCAGGCTTTTATGAATACTGAATTCCTCTCTCAGTCTAAATAATATCATTTAGCCAGTTAGCGATATAGCCAGGGACTGAATTAAAAAAAAATGTAACTGCTGACTCTAGATCTACGCGATGGCTGATTGTGAGAAAATGCTGAGTTTCAACAATAAATCTCCGTCTTCTGTCAACAGCAATGACTGGAACTCTTGTAATTTCTTCATGGAAGGCCCGCCACACTCTCTGCTGTGCTGATTGTTCCAAATTAGAGATCCTCGGCTTCCCTGTGGGCATCCTGCTGGAACATATAGATTTTTCATTGAACTGCTAGGGGTTTGCTTCAGTTTTGCACAGTAGCCAATTTAAGGAGATTGGAGCAATGTATGCATTCCTGCTGCATAGTAAGCACTGACACGGTCTTACCAGGACAAATGGGACTGGTAAGAAGTTGTAACCCCACTTACACAGAGTCATAAGACCCGTGGGAAAGCACGGGTTGGGGAGCCAGGCAAATCTTGCTGCATTATCTGCTTCCTCTAACTTTCTTTCCTAACTGAAGGCAGAGAAGGTAACAGTGACCTTTCGGGATAATACAGATTACGGATAGCGCACATGAAACGCCCATCAGAGTAGCTGTTATATATTAATAATGTGTAGCTATTACTGCTATAAAAATAAAAGAGCACTGGTTTATAATACCTAGAAAATCATAAATCATTAACATTCATATTTAAAAGCAGGTCCTGTTAAGGCCTTTAGTGATCCTACTATTTTTGTCTCTTCTACAATGAAAAGTAAAATCCAAAATAAATATCAGGATGAATTAAGAAGTTTAACAGATTCATGGCTTTGAAAACTGACTTTAATGTTTTTCAGGAAACACTAATATTCAAAATCTTTAGCTTGAAGCATATTTTTAATTTGCCCTTGGACAATCCAACATTATGTAAAATATGCTTTAGTCAGTTTCATTGAAAAATATCCATTTCTCTCTGAGCATTTTTGCTAAATATCTGGGGAAAAAAAGCCTGGGAAATTTATTACTAAGAGAAAACTGAGAAAGTGTCTAAAAAGGAAACAAAATGTAAATGCCTATATTGAATATATTGGGTAGTCCTACATGTGTCCTGAAGCAAAAACTAACTTTTACTCAATGAAAATTAAATCAAAATATGTCCGAGAGCAGCTGGCAAAGTCTGAGTGAGGAGTTTGGATTTAGAACCAGGAGACCTTTGTAGGTTTAATTCATCCCTTTAAAGAAACACTGGGGTAAAGGGCTCTTGGAGAGGTCTTCTAAAAGGAGGGTGGTTCCAAAGGAAGTGACAAATCATGCAGGAATGCCAGAATGTGTGGTAGTCAGACAGGTGAGGCACTAGACAGGCTGTTGGGGATGAAGCCAGGACAGTTTGTAAGCTATTTGTAGACTAGAATGGATAGTTCTGTAAGCTAGGGCTTAACCTCAAGGTTTTGTTTCTTTAGGGGACCGTGATTATTTAAAGGTGGAATTCCAGTCACTAGTAGCGACTGTTGCTACCATTTTTTCATTGATATCTTTATTGTCCAAAATTAGATACATTGTATGAGCAAAATTATGATGGTACCCCCATTTCCCTCCTCCCCGTCCCCAATCCACCGGGTATCCTCCTCATTGGGCACACTGGATCAGTCAATGGAGTAGAGGTTTAATGAATTGTATAAGATGTTGCTACCATTAAGAATTATTTCTAGGACTTTTGGCAGCTGGATCTTTCTTGCAAATAATTCTCTTTCAGATCAGAAGATACTTTAGACTTTCCATGCGGTATCAAGGTTACAGAATTTTTACACATTTCACTTTCTTTCTCTTACCCTAAAAATTCCAGTTTCTAATAACAACAAAAATTTACATTTTTACTTCCTTCTACATAAAGCATACAGTTTCATGACAGCAGCACCAGCCCTCTATTAACACACTTACTCAAAGATGGTTAATTTCATTGACAAGTGTTCTAATATGGTAGATTAAACTGCTAATTCAGCATCCCAGATAGAAAATTTTATCAACATGTCAACATAATTTAAGGGATGTAGACAACCAGGAGAGTCTGATCAACTACAGAGAGATCTAAAATATTAAGGGAAGTTTCTCAGGTATATTTTCTACTGATAGACATAAGTATTTATTCCAGAATAGATATCTCTAAAACAAGTCTGCAGTGTTCTTTACACAAGGGGGACATTTAAAGTATGAAAGAACTTCATTTGAAATAGTCTCAAAGCCACACTGCTTCTGTCATCTTTGTTCAGGAAACCTCCCTTCACAGATTCTGTGACCATTTTACTCTGCTAAGGGAATGTCAGAGAAATTGTCTCTTTTGCAAATTTTATTTTTCAATTATAGAACTGAGTTGATATTAAGTTTAAATAATTACAGTGTACTCCAGAGGAAAACACTTCAACTTTTTGACTGCTCATTTATGCCAAAAAAATAAAACAAATTTTTGTTAGAAAACATTAGGGTTTTGTGACAGTAGAGAAAATGTTTTAGTATTATGTTAGGTCTCATACTAACAGGCTTATATTAGTCTAAATTTCTTATTTATCTATTTTTAATGGCTCTATATTCCTATATTTCCTCTTCCTCACCCCCATTCTACTGGGGGTCCTCCTCAGTGGGGTTATTGGTATTCACTGTGGGGTCATGAAGGGCTCAGTGAGTCTCCGTGGGGAAGGGGTTGGTACCTCCGACTAATCCCACCCACCCCAAGGCTCTTACAATCTTTCTACCTCTTCTTCCTTAATGCTTCCTAAGCCTTGGAGTTCATGTTAAAAATCTGATTTAGGCTATACATGGTCCCCTGCCACAAGGACTGATCCAGACGACCCATGGAAGAGGATATCCAGCTGATTGGGGATGGGGAGGGGGGCATTGGGGAATTGGGGATAACAACTCATTGTTTGCCCACTAAATAATGTAACTCATTATGGTCAATATATATATATATATATATATATATATAAATTTAAAAAAAAGAAGAAAAAAAAGAAAAAATCTGATTTAGTGTTCAATTCTCTGTAGCCTCTGGACCTCTGTTCTGGTAAGATTTGAGTGATCACGGTGTCTTTAGAAATTATAATTGGCTTATTTTCACCAGGGTCCAGTTGGCAACATGATTAGCCAAAGTGGCATAATCCAAACTCAGTTCCCTGGCACATCTGCCTTCATGAGGTCAGCTGTCTTAACTTCGATCTGAAGTACAGTTTTTGACTTTTGGGAATATCCCACGGAAGAGGTATAGTCAAGAGCTTCCTGTTATAGACACTTGTCTGGAGTCTTGTCTGTGTGGTTCTATCTGCTCATTGCTTCATTTCGTGTAATAGATGTCAGATGTTTCCTGTGACATTCCTAGGTATTGCATTTTAACAAACCCTCTACCAAATATCTAAACAAGGTATATCTAGAGAAACGGAGATTCTATCCTTGCCCTATGCACTCTCTTCTTGAGAATCATTTTTGTAGCTTGGCCCCTTGAGGTACATAGCAAATAGAATTCTATATGCCTCCTCCTTACCATTCTATTGAGGAAGCTACAGCAGTGGGATTTTTCTTTAGACTTTCATAGTGTGACTCTGTGTTTATTTATATACACCATTCAACTAGCTTCCAAGTGATAGATCATTAGGTTGACTCTAAAATCTCTTCTTTATAAATAGTTTAACAGCAACCTACTTTTTGTATTTTTACAGGTGTCGCTTCAAAATATATAAAGGGAATTATAGTATACACACACATACACATTGTTTGCTTAATGCTGTTTTGCCAAACTATTTTCCATAGTACTTTGCTTTCATACTTTGAAGTAAAATGTATATTTACCCAGAGAGATTTTCTCGCCTATGTAGTAGAAAAGAATTGTAAGTCCAGAACTTTTTAAGTTTCACTTCCCCTTATCAGTACTCATGATCAATTGAGTATCATTTAACACGTTCACGGACCCCCTGGACATTTTTTTTTCATGAGTTCTCTGGTCGTGTGTATGTTTCTAGGGTCTGTCTGTCCACTTTGTATCTGATTATTGCTTTTTGCCTGATACTTTAAAACTATTTTAGGGGCTGGGAAAATGGCTTAGTGATTAAAGGTACTTGCTTGTAAAGCCTGCCAGCCCAGGTTAAATTTATCAGCCACCTACATAAAATTGGATGGACATTGTTAGCAGCAGCAAGGGATCCTGGCACACACACAAACAAATAAATAAAAATTAAAAATAAAAGCTTTTGTAAATATTTAAATTGCTAATACCAGGTTGAAATTGTATCACTTGGGAATATTTTTATGATTTTCATTTTTTATTGATATCTTTATTATCCATAATTAGATACATTGTATGAGCAAATCTTATGATGGTACACCATTTCCCTCCTTCCTGTCCCCAATCCACTGGGTATCCTCCTTTGTGGGCATATTGGGTCAGTCCATGGGGTAGGGGGTTATGAATTGTACAAGAGGTAGCCAGTTCCTGGCCCCACTTTGTGTTGGTGCTGAGGGGGGCAATGTCTCTGGATATTCTCCCTCATGATGGGTCTTACAATCTTTCCGCCTCCTCTTCCACTCTGTTCCCTGAGTCATGGTGGGTGTGTTTTAGGTTTGCTTTATTGTTGACATCTTAAGTGTCTCTGGACTTCTGCTTTGGGTTGTGTTGGATGTTGTTGGCGTCTGTCTTGTTGACCTTTCCTGGGTCATCTGACTTGCTGTGGTGATAGGACTCTTGTTTATCTCACCACTTTCTCATAGGTTTCATTTGGGGCCTACATGATAGGCCCGGGGTGGTTCATCTCTTGCTGGGATGTCAGCCACCATTCCATGGCTTGTTGGTGGAATTGGATTGACCATGGCTCTCTCACTGCCTTCTGAAAAATGCAAACAGAATCTTCATTGGAGAGTGAGATCAGTATAAGTTAAATGAGACACACATTGCTAATTTGTCAAGATTCTATTGGGTGCCTCTTTGTAAGTCTCTGGTAGTGGGAATTTCTCCTTGGATCCTGGGTTTTTGGTCCCCATAGGATTACTAATACCAGGTTGAAATTATATCATTTGGGAATATTTTTATGATTTCCATTTTTCCATATCATCATATAAAGTTTTGCTATATGCAAGGCTTTAAAATTTAGTCCAATTATTCTCTTATTGCACCTTGATTTTAAGTAAAGCTAGAAAACTTTTTCTGTGCTCCAAGTAATAGAATTTGGCTGCGTTTTCTCCTAATACTTAGATGACTTTATAATTTACATTTAGATGTTTGATCTATTCAGAACCCATCATAGTTTACAATGTAAGAAACAAATTCAATTTTGTATACTCTTTTCCCACTCAGTTATTTCAGTACCAATTATTAAAATGTCCATATTCCCCCAGTGACTTAGGCTGCAGCCCTTATCACTTATTAAATTGTCATGTGGGATTAGCTTGATTTCTGCGTTTTCCAATTCTGTTTCATTGGTTTACCAGCTTATTCATGGTCTAATGCTGTGCTGTTTTAATGACATAATCCATACATATGTTTTAGTATCTGACATAGCCAAACACTAATCCCTCTACTGGATTTTAGTTTCCCATTTTCCTTGCTGGTTATTTATTTATTTATTTATTTTGGTGACAAGGGCTCATGTGGTCCATGCTGGCCTTGAACTCACTATATAGTTTAGGATGACCTTGAACTTCTGATCCTTGTACCTTTCACTCCCAAGTACAGGAATTACAGGCATAGACAATCATGTTCAACTCTTCCTAACTACTTCTTCTGTTTTTTGTTTTCTTTGCATCCATGTTTATGTGTGTGAAGCTTGTATGCATGTCTATGTTAGGGTCAGAGGTCAATGTCAGGTGCCATTCTTCCAGCACTATCCACCTTTTAGAGACAGGGTCTCTCATTGGCCCTGAGCTCACTTAGGCTGGACTGGCTGGCCATTGACCTCACGGATCTTTCTGTTTCTTCCTCCAATCACCTGCCGCCACACCAGCCTTTGTTTACTGTAGGTTCTTGGAATTGAACTCAGATTCTCATGCTTGCAAGGTGAACACACTTACTAGCTGAGCTGTCTCCTCTGACTTCTTTTCTACTTCTGAATAAATTTTATATTCAATTCATCCGATAGTAGAATACAAAGATAACCGGTGATATTTTGTTGGAAAAAATTTATATTTATAAGCAAAACTCGTCAGCCTGTTTGCTGTTGACTCCACTTCCACTAATCTATCCA
>PVHP010010306.1:0-47983 GCA_004024765.1 Zapus hudsonius | reverse complement strand
GTGAATGTGGATACACAAAATAAGTATAGAAGATGCTTCTGACATTACTTTCTTTTGTTTTTGTTTTTCAAGGTAGGGTCTTGCTCTAGCCCAGGCTGACCTGGAATTCACTATGTAGTCTCAGCCTGGCCTTGAATTCAAGGTGATCCTCCTACCTCTGCCTCCCGAGTGCTGGGATTAAAGGTGTGCACCACCACACCAGGTGAGACATTACATTTTTATTCCATCATTTCCCAGTGATAATTCTTGTCGGAATGCAAAGGCTTGCTCTAAATTTTCTCATTTCCCATTCTCTTCTCAGAACATCTTCCTACTCATGTGAACATGTGATGAAAGCAGTCTGCTCCTGCCATAATTTCCCCACCATAGTAGGCTTCCTCTTGAAACTAAGAAATACTTTCCTTCACTAAACTGGACGTGATCAGGCACTCTGCCCCAGAAATGAGAAAATAATTGGTATAGGCAAGTGCTCTACTGTTGACCTACGTATCCCCAGACCTTTGACTATGCTTTGTATTCAACCAAATCAGCCTTGACTTTAACAGCAGATGCCCAAGGAAGCAGTTCTATCCAAATTCTTTCCTAATTACTCCACCTTGCAGACATACTCTAGATTAAGTAATTATGACTGCATAAATAGCAATTTCCCAAGTTGTGTGCCCAGACAGAGTAGACGTTTCTAGCACAACTATGTCCAGGTTTCTTCTTCTAACACCTCTGTTCTCTTCTGCAAGTACAAAAAAAGCTTGCAGTGTTTTTCTACAGTTAATCCTCAGTGGAGGACAAAATAATCAAATGGAGGACAGACAGGACGAGATCATGAAATATTGCATCGTTCCAGCCACTGAGTTCAGCCTCCGCTCAGCACCATGTACCCAGCTTTGCTCCACCAAAGCACATACACAATGAAACCAACCCTTCCCTGCTTCTGTTTCATCAAACTGAATTGCTTCCTTTCCATCCACCTGCTTCAACCAGTGAAGGTTTTAAAATCAAGAGGATTGGAGGAAAAGGTAATTGATTAGCCCAGATCAAGTGGCTCTGATCTGCCTGTTATAACGTAATAAATTGTTGACCTTTTAGAAGCACATTTGTGATATTTCACTTAAGAGAGTCTCTTTCTTGGAACTAATATGTCTCTAAAATGTCAGGCTTTATTCCCTCATCATTAAATGAATTAGGCTTAATATGTTTCTTCTTTCAAGTGTCTGTTTTAAAGAAGTCAAAGGCCATCCTTAATGTCAACATAATGAAGAATAAAGTGGGGAAATGTACAGGCAATAAAAGCTCACCCCAGGTTAAGCAGTGCATAAAAGCCTGTTTTCTTTGTAAAATTGGAAAAAAGTAATATTAGCACAAAGCGAGAAGTGTGCCAACTACAGATAGGATAGGATGTTTGAACTGTAAAGCATTCATTTGTTTCCTTATATACAGCTTTTCGAGGGATAAAATCCTTTATTCATCCTTTAACTAAATTGAAAAGAACATTAAACATTAGCTGTGTTCATTTGAAAACTGTCAACGACTGTTAGTGATTAAGATGCATTAATTTAGATGCAGTAAATAAGATTCGTTGTATTTTTTTAAATACTTGCATTTATTTATTTGCAAGCATCGAGAGAGAGAGAGAGAGAAAGAGAGAGAGAGAGAGAGAGAGAGAGAGAGAAGAGAGAATGAGCACGCCAGGGCCTTCAGCTGCTGCAAAGGGACTCTAGATGCATGTACTACTTTGCACATCTGGCTTTTTGTGAGTGCTGGGGAATTGAACTCAGCTCCTTAGGTTTGGCAGGCAAGCTCTTTAACCATTGAGAAGTCTCCCCAGCCCAGCAGTATTCTTCATGGAGAGCTCGGATGCAGTAGTTGGGTCTCTGGGGAGAAGAAAATTTCAGCACTGGCTGACTGATGTGAAAACATAGGGAAGATTGTGCAGAAACAGTGCTTCTTCGTTTTGGCTGAATAAAGAGCACAGAAAGGATGAATGTGAAGTGAGAGTTGGGAAAGTGAGCTGGCTTGTCATGGAAACGTCTAGGCATCCAGAGGGACTACACTCCAAGTCTCACATACAGAGATGTGGTCATGTGACTGAGGTCTCACTCTAGATCTGGCCCATAAATATTCCCTACTACCTGATTCTTCATATATTTTTGCCTTTTGTGACCAATTTGGAAACTCTATGTAGAGTATGTGTGAGCCCCAAAATCACCACTGTAAGGAAATTGAGAAAAAAGCTACACCAGACTTGAGCTCACTCAGACAAGGATTGCTTTTATTCAGCAACTAGTGGACAGACTTCTCCTGAGTCTGAAGTCATGTCTTGTGGGAGGCGTTTAGGAGGGTATTTAAAGACTTTTGGTGTGATATGGACTTCACAGATAAAGTTTTTCCTGGGTCTGGAACTCCTTAGGGGACAGTTTGTCAAGAGACAAGGTGACCATATAAATGTTGATTGGGTTGGGTGTAAAGCTCTTTTCAAAAGGGGCTTATCAGAGATAGGATCCTGCAGATATGTAAAACATTCTCTCAGGTACTTGGGGGTGTTGTGGGGTGAGATCCTGTGTAAAACATTTTCCCAGGCTCATGGAGCTGTATTTGTCCCTTGAGTGGCTTGAGTTCCCCTTTCTGAAATAAGAATGATGTTCACCATCGGTCATGTGCTTACTGCTCACCCATGAGTCCTGTCAGTTGAAATGTCTGCCCAATTCTTGGTGTTGTAGAAATACTCAGTGACAGACAAAGCCTTCTCAGCAAGAAGAGAGGGGAGTTTTAATTTTACACCCTGGCCCGGAGGTCCAAGCTTAGGGAAGTCTTGGCCCAGAACCCCAGTTACAAAGTGATTTTATAGTAGGGTACAGAGATGTGTATGTGACATTAGGCATGTAAATTACAAACACCTAGCAACTCACACAGAAGTCCAGGTAATCCTCCCCAGGTATTCTGTGGCCTCAACTTTTCCTAACTTCCTTATCACAGTTAAAGCAATTACTTCTTTTGTCTCACTGAACTTCAAAGCTCTGGTAGTTTCTCACCTCATGCTATGTGACTGGCCAAGTGTGGCCTGAAGAATGTAACAAGGAATATAGGGGAGGGGGGCAGTGAGCTCATGCTCATTTTGCTACAATAGACACAGTCCTTAGCCTTTGGCTCCATTATTTCTGGGCCTGTGTTAAGACAGAGCATCATGGAAACAGGAGCATAAGGCATGGGATGCCAGGAAGCAGGGAGAGACACAAAAAAAGAGCCTCCAAGAACCTACTCATAACTTCCTCCAGCCATGACCTCCCTTCTACCATTTCTCCATCTCCTCCCCAAATAGTGCCATTATCTTTGACCAAACATTCAACATATAAGCCTGGGGGGAGGGCATCAAACCATTTCATGTACTGTAGTATACAATGTTGTCATTCAAAGCTTTCAGATCTATTTTTTTTAGCCATGAAATGTCTACAAACATATAAATCCATCTGAATTTTGTTAGAGGATGGCTTATGTCTCCCAAAAGTTTACACTGAAGTCTCACTCCTCATTCCTTCAGGATATGACCTGACTTGGAAACATGGTACCTGCAGAGTTAAGTAGGTGAGAGATGAGGCCACTTTGGAGTAGTGTGAGTTTCTGAAACAACATGTACCTGGGATTTTGTTTGGATCAGGAATGCGGAGCCAACAGGTCAGAAGCTGATGACAAGGAAGAAGAGGTTTAACTCGTGGTTTCCTAGGAATTAGTCAGGACACATCTCACACATCAACTATGAGAGAGGGAAAACACGTTCATAAGGCTCCACTGTGCTCTTTATGGACAGAGAAGCCAGAGAGTGTGGGGGCAGGACACTGGAGATCAGAATTGGCTAAGCAGAACAATTTCAGCAGGTCTGCAGTATGAGGATTTCAGTCAGCCTGTGCCTGGATGATGAGTATAGGGAAAGGCGGTTCAGAGGAAGGCTCCAGATTGGCTGGTCTGTAATACAGTCATGTTCTCACTCAGGTTATTTACTGTCTGTAGGATCCAGGTATCCCTGTGTTGCAGTTTCCTTCTGGTTGCTGGGGCAAACATCTGACCAGAAACAGCTTATGGGAAGAAAGGGTTTATTTCAGGCTTACAAATTCCAGGGGATGCTTCATGATGGAGGAAGCTGGCTCACTTCATCACACATCCATAGCAGAGAGAGAACAGCCAGCACCAGCCAACCAGCATGAGCTGACTTGGTGGGACATCTAAGGGCTGGACTTGAGATCTGTCCCCCAAAACACAACTCCAGTAGGGCTCTGCCTACTGGAAACTTAAGTAGGAAGCTTAATCTTAATCAAAAGTACTTGAGGTATAGGCGACATTTACATTCAAACTGCCACATCATGGCAGAGGTAAAATTCCCAGGTGTAGCAATGCCCAAAGATATCAAATAGTCCAATATACAGAAAACTAACAAACAAAAAAAAAATACACAATACTGTCTATCCCCATTGTTTGGACACACACGCAAGACAGAGGTAAAGTGAAGTTGAAGTCAGATCAGGGTAAATGCTTCCATAAGGAATGGGATGTGGAAAAATGGCCATCCAAACCCCAGGCCCAGGGAAGGAGGCCCAGGACATCTGTGTTTTCACCTTGACCTCAGGCTTCTAGCATTCAGAAGTGTGAGGTGTCTTGTGGGATCAGCCACCCAGGCTGCAGCATTCCATGAACCAGGGTCCTGGACTGTACCAACAGAAGAATGCTGCTTGAGCACCAGTGTTCCTCTCTCTCTGCTTCCTCACCAGGCTGCATGTCACCAGCTGCCCCAACCTGCTTGCTGCCATGGCTTCCCCGTCATGATGGACTGCAGCCTGGAAATGGAAGCCGAAATAAACTCTTCCTCCCTTAAGCTGATTTTTGTTAGGTATCAGAAATTGATGGACATTGTTTCCATACTTTGTCATTTGTTCCTCTAAATATAATTTTATCTTGTTTTTCTTCCTCGATTCCTTCCATTTATAATCATTGCTAGCTTTATGAGACACTTCGATTTAGTTTTCCTTTTTCTCCTTTAATTCTGCTGGGTGTTCTCTACATTTTTAGAATGTAATTAAGTTAATTTAGTTACTTGTTACCGATCCCATTTATACATGATGCTCATTGCATAAACAAAACTAAAAAAGAACAATCTTGCCTCTGAAGAATTAAACCCAAAACGTTGAGGAAAGAGGAAAAAAACAAAAACAAAACATGATTGTATTATTTCTTCTCCCAATTTGGGACTTTTGGTTTCCAGTCCTGACTAAATCCCTTGACTCTGAAATCATGAAAAGCTCTTTTCCTGGTTCCCATCACACAGTGTCTTTGTTTCCACAGGATCAGTCGGCGTGATGGACGTTCTCTTTCCTAGACTTTTCCTTTTACAGAATGTGGCATGGCATTGTTCCTCCATTACACAAAGCCATCTTGAGGTAAGGAATGCTGGGGCCAGGTAGCTATGGCAACTTTAGAACAATGCAGAGGAATAAAATCTATAGTATTGGTCATGGAGCTTTGGCAACTCCCTAGTGGACTCAGGAAGAGGGGTCCTCACTTGAGCTGCCTGCCTCCATCCAACCCCCTGCAAATGATCTTGGGAAAAGCTAGATTATATAGGAGGTTGAAGGTTATCTAGAAGTGGAACTCCATGATGCTGCTTCCCTGAGGTTGCTATCCAGGATGGGGTGACTCACCCCCACTCCTGTAAGCAAGTCCTCACCCTGCTCTGTAAGTAACCCCAATTAACACATTTGTTCACCAAACCTGATTTTGGTGTAATCGTACTTTCACCTTTCCTCTGTCTTCTGTGCCCTATCTGGGGGAGAAAGTGTTTCCTTCTCCCCAGGAGAAAGTTTCTCCTGTGACACAGAGATACCCTCAAACAGACCTGCCTTTGTTGCTAGAATTTGGAAAACAACAACAACAAAAAAAAACCATCAACTTGAATGACAACATTGTCTCAGAGAAATATTTCTCACAGTTCTAAAGATTAGAAGTCCAGGATCACTATGTTAAGGTGAAAAACTGTGTGTGTGTGTGTGTGTGTGTGTGTGTGTGTGTGTGTGTGTGTGTGTGTAATGCCTGCCAATCTGTATTTTAAAAATATTTTTATTCAATTATTTGCAAGCAGAGAGAGAGAGAAAGAGAGAGAGAGAGACAGAAACAGAGAGACAGAGAGAGACAGAGAGAGGGAATGGGTATGCCAGGGCCTCCAGCCACAGTAAGTGAACTTCAGATGCCTGTGCCACTTTGTGCATCTGGCTTTACATGGGTACTGGGGAATCAAACCCAGGTTGTTAGACTTTGCAGGCAAGTGCATTAACTACTGCACCATCTCTCCAGGCCCAATCTGTGTCTTTCAAATGGTGCGTAGAGATCATTCATGTTCAGTTAAAAGATAATTATTTCCATTCAGGCTGATTTTGTAGTATTTGAAGTTTTCTTATTTCTCTCTCCCTTAACTATTATGATTTTTTTTCATCCCTCTGACCTCCTGGGTGTGTTTATCTTTCTCTTCCATCTAGAGAATTCCTTCATATATCTTCTGAAGATCTGGGCTTAATGGTCGTCAGTTTCTTGAGTCTGTTTCTTTCATGGAAAATTTCTCCTTCAATTATGTGGATAGTTTTGGTAGGTACAGTAGTCTGGGTTGACAGGTGTCTTTCAGACTTGAAATACATCATGTAGTAGCTCATGAAATTTCTGTTCAGAAATAGACTGCTATGGCAAAGTCCTTTTCTGGTCTTTCTGTCTGATATTCTAAATATATCCTCTATGTGGGTTGGTGCCTTTCCAACTTAGGGAAATTTTCTGTTATGATTTTGTTGAAAATATTTTCTATGCCTTTAAAGTGTAACTGTCCACCTTGTTTTAAGTCCATTTTTCTCAAAGTTGGCTTGTTCATAGTATCCCAAATGTCTTGCCCATTCTATTTTAACCTTCTTATTAACACACTTTTGCTGGTGTTGGAATGTCTTATTGTTTGTACCTTGTCTTCCAGCTCATGTGTCCTGTTAAGTCCCTCATCCATTCTATTGGAGAGGGTCTCCTTGGGGCTTTTTGATAGATTATGTTTTACATTTCTAATATTTTAGTTTCTTTTCTTCTTTATTATTCCTACCTTTACTGAATTCTTCTTTCATACTGGTCATCTCCTTCCTTATTTAAATCAAGTGTCTTTTTATGTTCTCATGAGATTCATTTGGGAGTCTGGTTTCTTCTCTGAATTCTTTGAACACTCTACAGCTTTACCACCCTGCACGAGCCAGATCTTGTCTGAATTCATTGAATATTCTTTTTTTTTTACTTTTTATTGATATCTTCCATAATCATAGACCATAAACCAATATGATTCCCTCTCCACGCTTCTCCATATCTCTCCCCCCCTCTCAATTAGTCTCTGGTTTGTTTCGGTGTCATCATTTTTTCTTCCCATTATGAATGTAGTATTATCAGGCACTGCAAAGTCCTGAATTTCAAGACCATTTGGTGTCTGGAAGTTTGCAGTCCTACCCTTCCTTTGAGTATTACAAACTTTCCACCTGACCATTCTTATAGTCACTCTTTTGAGTTCTATTTATGTGATTTCTTCAAATATAATCTAATTGGAAGGCATGACTGAAGGATTAAATTTTGGAGGAGTTATACTGCCTTGGCTTTTCATGCTATTTATATTTTTGTATTGATTGTAATTTATGCATCTGGAGCTGAGTTGCTGGTTGCATTTATTTCTTTAAATTGCATTTCTTTAACTTACCTTAATAATTTCAGAGTGACTGAAGAGTACTGCTAAAGAGGGACTAAGTTGTTGTGAGTTTACAGCATTATTTCCTTCTGCTAACTTGGTGATTAGCACACTAGACTCAAAGCGCAGTACACTCCATGTTTTTACACTCTTGTGAAGGGGCGGAAGGATGCCAGGTACAATGGAGATGAAGAGCAAACCAAAGGCTCTCAGACTGGCAAAGATAACCACAGCCCAGGCACATCTAGATCACAAGAGATGAAGGGCAGAAAAACCACAAGCATTGCATAGATACGAAGCACAAGTTTCAGGTCCTCAGGAGCATCTTCATTCCTGGATATGAAGGGCAGGCTGAGGATTTGTGGTAGCTCCCTAGATATGTAGAAGGGACTGTCTCAGGTGTGCCTGGCTCAACAGACATGAAAGATAGAGCAAAGGTTGTTGGGTACACATATCTCCCTGGATATGAAGCTGAGGCAGTTTAGGGTGACCAGGCCCTGAAAGTAAACAACAGAAATGCTCTTGGGTTTGCCCTTGCAGCCTCCACTTAGCTAGAGATCAGAGAAGGATCTGGCTTCTCCTCTCTCTTGAGAGCTTGTTTGGAGGTTCTAGCAGAACACAGCTACTTGTATACCCTTGACTGAAGACTGCTCCTCCCGTATTCAGGGGAAGGGCCGTAGCTTCAGGAGGGACGCACATATAGCAGTGAGGGAGGAAGGGGACACATGCCTAGCCAGCCAGAGCAGCTGAATTAATCCTGGCGATCAATAGCGTGACAGATGCCGCAGCCAGATTACCTGGCTTCTCCTATCTTTTGCCTAAAGGAGTGACTAGATACTTTTTTTTTTTCCATTAACAACCTGAGCCCCTCTCTGGGAAGGAGGATTCCTGGCAGGTTTAAGTTTGATCCTGACATTGTGGTTGGTCAAGCTTAAGACCCTGGAACTTCTTGAGCCAGCATATCCTAGAGCAATCAGCTTTCTCTCTGGCTCACCTAAGGTGGAAGGTAGGGACCACTACCACCAGGTTATAAATATGGCTACCAGTAGAGGGGGCAAGGTCTCTTGACCTGCCAGTTTGGCCCTCCTGAACCTCCAGGCTCTGGTATCTCCTCATCTTAGCCACCCCCTCACCCTTGCTGAGACAAGGGGAGAAGTCCCCTGACCCCGACTCCCACATGGGCTCTCTACCGCCTCCTGCCCTCTACATGGAAGGAACTCTCTGCACTTTCTTCTCTTTGCTTCTGTTAATCTAATAAAGTCTAAACCTTAACCTCTGGTGTATGGATTTTAATTCTTTGAATTCCTAGGACAAGAATCTGGGGTACCCTAAATTTTTTGGTTCATTGGCATATTGGTATATTTGCAAGGAAACATAAAATTCCTGCTTCCAAGCACTTGGCTAAAGGCTATTAAATGTGCCCAGCTCCACAGAGCTGATGGGTGGGCTAAATGGTCTCAGATACTCTGAACTCCTCAGAGATGAAGGGCAGTCTGAAATCTTATAGGTGCACCAGCTCAATGGTGATGAAGGACAGATTGGAACTCACTCTGTTGGCCAGACTGTCCTCATGTTTATAGTGGTCTTCTTACCTCAGACTTCCTACTGCTGGGGTCACATTTATGAGTTATCATACTTGGCCTATGTTTCCTTTTCTCCTCCTTTCATAACTTCTAATTTTTGCTGACAGGTTTGAGATGCCTTGGAACAAATTATTATTATCATTTGTTGTTATTATTATTTTTGTTTGTTTTTCAAGGCAGGGTATTACTCCAGCTCAAGATGACCTGGAATTCACTCTGTAGCTTTGGGTTGGCCGCGAACTCACAGTGATCCTCTACCTTAGCCTCCTGAGGACTGGGATTAAAGGCATGTGCCACCATGCCCAGCTTAACAAGTTATTAATTTTAATATTTTATTTATTTATTCAAGAGAGACAGAGAGAAAGAAGACAGAAAGTGTGAGTATGGGTGTGCCTGGACCATCTGCCACTGCAAATGAACTCCAGACCCACTTTGTGCATTTGGCTTTATGTAGGTACTGGGGAATCGAACTGAGGCCTTCAGGCTTTGCAAGCAAGCATCTTTAACCTTTGAGCCATCTCTCCAGCCCCAAACATGTTATTTTTAAACATATATTTTATCCAAATTTTATCTTTGTTTCTACTATTAATTATGGAGGTCTGAGCTATCTAGGCAGCCTTTAGCTTTAGGCCTCATTTTTTCAACTAATATATATATATATATATATATATTAGATTATTCCACATTAGACCAAAAATATCTACAATAATGTTTTACACTGCAGGAAACTTCATGACATAAATATGTCATAATTTAGCAAATCTTCATTTGATGGGCATTTTAACCAACCATTTTCAAAGCTTAAACTGCAATGAAGTAACTAGATTGATGTAGCTCGGTGGAACTCTGGTGTGATGGTTTGGGGCTTACTATAACTCTTTTGTAGCTGAGGCAAAAAAATGCTGAGTGTCAAATATGTCAGAATTGACTAGGAACAGCTATGTTTTGACATTGATCACAGAGTCTAGAAATTTCTGTTTAGAAACTCTTCTCTAGCTACTCTTGTTACAGAAATATCCTGAGTCAGAGCAGCGCCAGCTGGAGGAGAGTGAAGTGTATTACACTAACTCTAGCTGACCACACTCTAGGGTCAATCCATCATGGTGTCAGCTTCCGGTTTAGGCAGGTGGGGTCTTTCATAGTTTGGTTACAGAGATGTATAGTTGACAGTTTAAGCCTGTGAGTTTCAGCAAATGAGTTAAAACAGAAGAATGTAATAGCTCTAACTAACAGAGGTTTATGATGTGTTCTGGGCAGAGGTAGATAAGCCTGCAGAGACCCTACTGTGTTTAAGGTTCCCAGAGCGACTACTCTGTCACTTTCCTGACATTTAAGTCTGTGTTTCTACCTCTGATTGCCCTACTTTCAAACTCGGTGCCTTGCTCCCTACTTTCCTGGTCAGAAAAGTATAAAGAAGTACTAGAAACAGGCAAATGCAAAGTCTATTCTTCCGAGTCCAATTTGGAGTCAATCATGCTAGACATATGATATGTTGATTGGTTATCCAGTTGGAGCCTGTTATTTGCATTTTATTTTATAACTTAGGACCTCCCACAGAAGGGGAGGGGGAGTGAGCCAGGAGAGGTTCTTTGTTCTTTCATATATGAGCTGTTTTATGAAATGGAGTCAGTTTTACAAAATGGATTCTTCAATGATATATGTCTTATAACCTATTCTGCAAGCGATAGCCAGAGGAAGGTCATCCTTGAATTTCCTAGTTATTTTATCTTCTTAGAAAATAATTCACATCTGTGACATCTTATCAATAATGTTATAATCTATAAACTCCATCAGAAACCCTTAGGAGTAGATGTTGTATTAGTTACTTTAATAATTGCTGTGGAAAAAAAAAAACAATTCTCAGCAGAAATCACTTAAGGAAGGAAGAGGTTTATTTTATTTCTGCTTGTGTCTCAAGATGATATAATCCAGACTGGCTATCACATGACAGTGGATTCAGAAAACCAAGAGATGTAATGGTTTGAAGTAGATGTCCTCATAAACTCATGTGTTCTGAATGCTTGGTCCCTGTCATGGTTTGATCCAGGTGTCCCCCACAAACAAATGAATGTGTTCTGATTGATCGATCCCCAGCTGATGGCAGTTTGGGTTTTACAACCGAGCTGGAGCTGTGTTGTTGGTGGCGGGCTTATGGGGGTTATAAGCCAGCTTCCCCTTGCCAGTGTTTGGCACACCTTCCTGCCACTGTTTTCAGTGCTGTGGCGGAGGTGATGTCCACCCTCTGCTCATGCCATCGTTTTCCCTGTCATCAATGAGCTTCCCCTTGAGTCCATAAGACTAATAAACCCATTCCTCCACCAGCTGCTTTTGTTTGGGTTCTTTCTTTCTGCGCAGAAACAGAGCAAATTGACTACAACAGTCCCCAAGTGGTGGCTATTTGGGAGGTGGAACCTTGCTGGAGGAGGTGTCTTTTAGGTGAGCTTAGATTGTTATATCCAACTCCCCATTGCTGTGGCAGAGGTGATGTCCAGCCTCCGCTCATGCCATGCTTTCCCCTGCCATCATGAAGCTTACCCTGCAAACTGTAAGCTAAAATAAACTTTTCTCCCATTAGTTGCTTTTGGCTGGGTGGTTTGTCCCAGCAACTAGAAAATAACTTTTAAAAGGACATGTACAGAAAGTGGGGCCAAACTATAAAACTACAAAGAGCACCTGGCTTCCTTCAGCAAGGCTCCAGTTTCTAAAGTATACCACCAGCTGGGGACCAAGTGTTCAAGGATTCAAACCCATGAGATGATGGGGGACTTTTTACATTCAAACCGCAAACATATGCTTCCCTATTCAGAATAGTTCAGATTCCAAAATGACAATAAGGTGTGTGAAAAACATACCATGTGACATTTATAACTCTTCTTCAGCAACGATTCAAAAGCAAATACTTTAATATTTTTACTTTGGACATGTGTAAATTCATGCCAAGAGAGCACATAAAATTTGGAAGAATCTTGACTTGATTAAGGCAATTGTTTGTTACTAAGTCAGTTTTGATAACAAACTGGTTACAATCTTCTCTTTCTTAACTTTAGATTTTAGAATTATAAATCCATGACTATGGACCTAACTTCATGCCCTTTTCTTTAAAGTAGACACCGAGCATGCTCAGTTTGTCACAGCTCCTCTCTCCCTCTTGCACTGTGATGGGTGAGGTGCACCATCTAATTGACTTTCTTCTCTGTGCCATAGTTCTAATCAGATCTGTGATCCACTGACTTAGGACATTATGGTTACTTTGCAACATCTCACCCAAATTTAAATATGAATTTCACAGAATTGTAAAAGTGGCCATGTAAAACTCAAATAGATAGCATCAACTTTCATCTTAAAATATTCAATGGGAACCAATTTAGAATCCTGTTTTAACCCTCTGTCACATAAATTATTATAGACTGTTTAATTCCTATATATCATAGGTTTATGTTAAACAACACATATAACCAATACCATCATCACAAGTTCGGTGTTAATTTACCTGAAATGACTTGTGCACCTGACAGCTGTGATATTGCAAAGAACAAAGGTAGATTCTCCAAGCCCCTGCCATGACCTAAACCCACCTTGAGTCCCATTGAAATTAAAACCCGACAGGCCATTGCATATGGACAGTATTGGAACTTCATTGCAGGATTTAACATGAAAGGAAACTGTAAGAGAAAAAAAATATTAACTTACCTCTCCCAAAGTAAATGCAATTGGAAAAATAAAGGGGGGGCTAAGTAAGTGCTACTCATTTTATATTGATGAGCTCTTTCTAAGTTGAATCCTATAGACAGAAAAAATAATTTAAAAAGAACCACTCAATCTCTTTTGAAAGCATTCACTTTAGTCCCAGCAGGATATGAGAATTCTAAGCAAGCTCTCAGCTGTGATAAAGGTGCATGCTGGGTGAGCTCTTGGAATCATAAGCAGACAAAGGAAAGGACTTCCATTTGAGAGCTACCTAGCTCCAACAAAGGGACCAGTAGGAAATAGCACAGGACTGACTGAGCCCTGGGAGTTTTGTATTTGTGCAGCCCTCCAAAGCTACCTTCAAATTAACTTCTTTATTCTCCTATCTTGACCTGGGGGAAATTCTGCATTGTGAAAACAATAACTTTGGTCCTCTGGAAATGGATGCACTGGGCTTGGGCCATGGGTAATATTTCAATAATTCTTTTTAATTGCTTAGGAATCTGTTGTTAAAGTTACCAGGTATCGTGAGTCTTGTTGATGATAGGTATTAAGATGTTCTGTCCCGAGACAAGCTTTCAGCAGTTGCCTCTGTTGATGTCTAGGGCATCAATCAATAGCATCCTCTCCACATTCTTTCAGTCACGTTTTGATTTTCATTACATGTCTTTGTCCTCTTCCCTTGTCTTGCTTTGCTCTCTACCCCATCATCTGTCACTTTACTATATGGCTGTAATTAGCATTTGTGTTGAATTCCTATCTAGTGGTGGAATCCTGACAACTCTTAAGACCTTAGTATTTTCTGCATTCAATCTTTCGTTACATCTTTGGGCTCTCTCTTCCTTGATATGTTTCTGTCACAGAGGCCAAGATGGCAAAGTATGGGCTCCATCCTTCCTTCACTTTCTGCAAGTTTGCCCATAATCTCAGAGCCCAGACCAGACCTTCAAATCAAAACCTGTGTTTAATAAGACCACCCCTTACTAATATGTACATTACAGCTTGCATAAGTCATCATAGTTGCATTAGCCAGGGTTCCCTAAAGGAACAGAGCCCATAGATTGATTATGAATTATAAGGGCATTTATTGGATTAGTTTACAGGATATGGGCTGGGCAGTCCTACAATGGCTGTTTGCAGGTTGCAGAATCAGAGAATCAGGTATCTGCTTATTCCAGGAAGCTGGGTGCCTCATCGGTCCCAAACTGGCACTGAAGGCTTCGAGGATTCTTGAGCTGCCGGTTTTCAGTCCAAGTTGGAAGGGTGATGAAGCTGGGTTTAATGTCCATGAAAGATCTCAGCCAGTAAGGTAGATGGACACACCAGCATGAAGCAAAGGCAGCCAGTCAAAAGGCACTATGTTCTCTTGGGCTATATATATATATATATATATATATATATATATATATATATATATATATATATATATATATATAGTTGTTTTAGTTACCTTTTTGTTGCTTGGACAAAACACCCATCCAAAAGTAGTTGATGGAAGGGAAGTTTTTATTTGGGCTACAGTCTTGAGGGAAATCATGACACGAGCAAAGGCTGGACATCAACTGTACCACAGCAGGTGGAAGACAGCACCAGGATAGTGAGCTGAACTCTGGAAAGAGGGAGCTGGCTAGAACCCCCAAAGCCCACTCCCAACTACACATCTCTTCTAGAAAGGTTCTACCTCCCAAATTGCCTTCAGCTGGGAACCAAGCATTCAAGGCACGTGAGTTTATAGGGAACATCTGATCCAAACCACAAGGGCCCATTGTCAAAAGGGTTGTTCATTCTGAGAAAATGTCTTCCTCCCTCCCTCCATCGATCCTTCTTGGAAATGCCTTCCAGGACTTGCCCAAGAGGCATGTCTCTTACCTGTTTCCTAATCCAATCTAGTTTCCAACAGAATCTAGCAGTCACGAGAGTTACTAGAGATGTGATGTGTTAGACAGAATTTAAAGCTGTTTAAGTGGAGGAACTGCTAGACATCACGTGGCTGAGAAGTGCAGGACCACAGTGCATTCTGGGAGTTCCTAACAGAGAGAAGGGGAAGGTGGTAACTGCGACAATGCTACCTTTGTCTGAGGAAGCACACATGGCCCCAGCCCAATGCTTCAGTTTCCAGAAGACATTAGCATAATAAGGAAAGGCATTAGTCTCTAACTAATGGATCTTTAGCTAATCTCTAACTAGGATATTTAGATTCTCTTAAGATTCAGTGGGTTAAATGGATTTTCCATTTTTATTCCTTTTCTCTCTATCACTCCATTTCAGTTTTGATTTTCTCATCCATTGGCCCTCTCCATTTAAACCCCAGAAGTATGATTTCAAATGAAGCTTCCATTAGCATTTCCCAGCCTCTAGCTCTGTGTGATCTACTCACTGTGAGCCCCAAATATGAGACTATCTGTGATTATTACCCCCCCCCCCAATTTTCAATTGCTGGTGGAATAACTAAGAAGTGTGTTGAGTAGATTAAAATGCAATCAGTTGATTCTACGCATTATGCTCATAAAATCCTCAAATTTACAACTTGGTGTCTGTTTCACAGGAGATCTAACTATAAGGAAAATCTATTAAGTATTTTTACTTATTTTCAAGCAGAGAGAGATAGAGAAAAGAGAGACAGGGAGAATGGGTGTGCCAGGGCCACCAGCCACTGCAAACCAACTCCAGATGCATGTACCACTCTGTGCATCTGGCTTTATGTGGGTGCTGGAGAATTGAACCTGGGTTGTCAGGCTTTGCAGGCTTAACCTCTGAGCTTTACAACCTCTCCAGCCTTACAAGGAAAATCTAGACCACCCTTACATGTCTCTACTATCTTCTCTCTGCACTGATTATTACACACATGTTACATCCTAAAGACAGTTTTCACTTTCACTAATCTATTGTTAACTTATCTTCACTTTTCATTCGCATTAAAGAAACAAGTGTTTTTGTTTGTTTCCTTGTTTGACAGGTTGATTTCCCTGTTGTCTGATTTCATGTCTCTTTCTTTCTTACAATCTGTGCTTGTTTGTGAGCAGTTTACTACAAATTATTTATATTTTAGCATCTTTAGTTATGTCTTGGGGTTCCTTATTTGTTTATAAGCACCTTGATATGTTTACTCTCTCAAAAATTAAGGAATTATTTATGTCTGTTTCTGATAGTTTCTCATAAAAAATGCTCAAAAGGGGCTGAGTAGGTGGCTTAGTGGTTGAAGGCACTTGTTGACAAAAACTGCCAGCCTGCATCCAAGTCCTCAGTGTCCATATAAAATCAGATGCACAAAATGGTGCTTGAAAAGGCTCTGACATGAGCCCCCCATGTATGTGCTCGCTTTCTCTCTCTCTCTCTCTCTCTCTCTCTCTCTCTCTCTCTCTCTCTCTCTGTCACACACACAGCTAGGGCTCTTGGACTATATAAAAAAAGAGAAAGGTGAGATACATGTGATACTAATGAGAGAGAAGAGACGAGAGCTAGCTTCTTTCAGGCGTCTTCAGCCAGGGATTGAAGCTTGAGGGAACTAGGAGATGCCACCCTATGTGCCATCTTACCTGGGACAACTCTTGGCAGAACTGGAACTCGTGTCTGACCGAGACTGATCTACAGCACCCCCTGCTGTCCACAGTCCTCTCTCCAAGTCTTAAAACCAATCAGGTCCTCCCCTTTCATACCTGCATCTGGTATTATAAAGGTGGCAGTCCATGTGCTCTCTCTCTCTCTCTCTCTCTCTCTCTCTCTCTCTCTCTCTCTCTCTCCCTCTCTCCTCTCTCTCTCCTCTCCTCTCTCTCCTCTCCTCTCCTCTCTTTCTCTTTCTCTCTCTCTCCTCTCTCTCTCCTCTCCTCTCTCTCTCTCTCTCTCTCTCTCTCTCTCTCTCTCTCCCTCTCTCCTCAATCTCTCTCCTCTCTCTCCCCTTCCAAAGACTTTCCTTCGAGTTTCTCAGCTCTCATCCTATGTGGCCAGGACCCCATGTGAGTTTAGCACCTGCCCTCACCCAGCCTCCTGCGTGGGGATGGGAAAGAATAGAACATTCCCCAAATCCTAACCTCTCCATTCATCTCTGCTTTATAATTTTCACGTAGTTACATAGGCAACCTTCCTAAGATCTCAGAATCCACCATGTGCATATTAACACTTTGGATCCACCACCTGGGCGCCATTGCTAACTTTCTCTTAACTTCCTTCCAGGGGAAAGCCTGGGGCAGACACCATGTGTGCTCCTTCTAAGTGTATTTCTCCTCAGCTGTTCTCTCTCATTTTACTCTCTAACTTCCCTCCACGGGAAGGCATGGGTGTATTTCTCCTCGATTCCACCTTCCACGTGTCTATGGATCCACTCATCCTTCCTCGGAAGCCTCAGGATCTTTTAGCTTTCCACTTTCTCAGTGGCTGTCCCTTTAAAAGCCTCAGTTTCTCTTAGATGATAAACTACTTCCCATGTGCTTGTGGCTTTACTCCAGTTTTCCCCTAAACTTCAATCTTTCTTAAAAATGTTCTCCACATGAGAAGTGTTCGGGCCTTCCTTCCCAGATCCCAATTCCCTTTCAATAAACTCCACAATTTGTGATTTCTCCCCAAATAAACTCAATAATTCATCATTTGTCCTTCTTGAGTCCATATTTATTATTCTTTGTTAAATATTAGGACAGAACCCAAAATTTGGGGTTCATAAATCTGGGGGACTCCTGAGTCCCCAAATCTGACATCAATATGATGCTATTTTCCTGATCCTGCTGTGCTTTCCCCACCATGATGGACCTCAGCCTCCGGAACTGTGAGCTAAAATAAACTCTTTTCTTCCCGAAACTGCTACTGATTATTTTGTCCCAGCAACAAGAAGTGACTAACAAGGAAACTGGGTACTGGGAGTCATTACTGTGATAAACCTGACCTTGTGGTTCTTAATATTTTCCAACTGCTTTGAGGGAGGAACGTGGAAGCATTTGAAACTTTGGACCAGACCAGCTTACAATGCTCTAAGCAGAGCTCAATGGGCCACTCTGGTGGGAGTTTGACGGGTCAACAGTCCAAGAGGAATGCAGACAATATAGGCTGATCAAGTTTCAGAGGTGAATAAAGACTCTATTGAGAACTAAGCTAAAGGCAATCAATGTGTGATATCCTGACAGAGATACTGGCTTCATTTTGCCTGTGTCCTGAAGCGATGAAGGACACTTGACATTCAAACCACCACAAAGTCCACACACCTCAAAACCACAGTGGTGATACCAGGTCACACAGCTGCTCAGACAGTCCCTTCTGCTTTAAATTAATGATGATGATAATAATAATAATAATAATAATAACAGTACTTGATACCTTCCTTTTTGTGTCCTATAGTAAACTACTTGGTCATCCCTGCTGCTGTGCCCTACTTACCCTACACAATGTTTGCAAGATGTTCGGTGACAATTTAAGTCACCTGTTCAGAAGATTGGGAAGAACAGGCAAACACGCTGGGACGACAGGGCCCATCTGTGATCACAGCCCTTCTCATCCGTGTCCTCATCCCCATCTAGTCAGACAGAAGAAATCAGATGAGTCTCCAGCAAATGACTGGTAACTATAAATACACAGGAGGACTGGTTAGTAGGGTTATTCTAGCTATTTCTTATGCGATGTTTTGTTATGTCACCTGCTATGTTGGCTTCAGAAATGGCTGAAAGCTCTCAGACATTTTTCCTAGTGAGAAGTAGGACCTTTGTTTCTTCTGATACAGGAATTTGGGGTTCCTTGTATACCAATGCACCAATCATTTGGGGTGTTCCCAGATCCTTGTCCCGTGGAGTCAAAGAATGAAATCCACAGCCCAGAGGATAAGGTTCTGAAAGATTTTATTGTAGCTAATGCTTTAGGAGGAAGAGGAGCTTGGGAGCTTAAGACTAAGTCCCAGGAGAGAAGGAGGAGAGCTTTTGCTCAGAGTGTCAAAGCCTGGAGACTCAGATCTGGGTTTTATGGGGAGCGGCTACGTGAGGAAGACCAGGTCTGCAGGCTACTATGGACAGAGACTAGACTTTGCAGCTTTGCCAGTAATCTCAGGTAGGTCTGTGTTTCTGTCCTCTAGGAAGGCTGCAAGCATAATCTAGAAATTTCTACTGGAAGGTGTGACATGCAGGTATCTTCAGGCTTAGGGACATTTTCTGCTTTTAGTTACAGAAAAACATTTACTCATGGGGTTCTGTTACCCTGACTGCTTATCCAATTTCTGTCTCCCATCACTTCCACCTAAGCTTGCACCTGCTGTGAGAAATCTTGTACATTGAGAGTTACAATACGGTTTTTGAGAGTGAGTTGAAGAAGGCTGTAAAAATTCTCCTGGGTTCATTTGGGTGTTTTCTCCAGAGGAAAGCAGTTCCCAATTAAGAAGTTTATCCTAGGGCTGGTGAGATGGCTCAGTGGTTTAAAGCACTTGCTTTCAAAGCCTGATGGCCTGGGTTCAATTCCCCAGTAGCCAGCCACACAAAGCCAGATGCACAAAGTGGTGCATGTGTCTGGAATTCATTTGCTATGGCAAGAAGCCCCTGGTGCACCCATACGCATTCTCTCTCTCTCTCTCTCTCTCTCTCTCTCTCTCTCTCTCTCTCTCTCTCTCTCTCTCTCTGTCTGTCTCCATCTCTCTTTGTTTGTCTGACTCTCTGCTTGAAAATAAATAAATATATATATTAAAAAAAATGAAATCAAAGCACTGATTTAGTTTAGCAAACATTCATTGTGCTGGTAAGACTGAAATACATCAACATGTTATATTTTAGATTTGAGTTTCAGCATCTTATATTTTCATTTAAATTGGTATGTATCAACATTAAGGTGAATGACAAAATTCATCTAAACATTAGACTTTTTTCTTTAATTAGAGAAAACAATTAAATAGCAAAACATGCCATGACAAATTGAGGCAGACAGTGTAACAGGAGGAAAACTTTGATTTTTTTACACTTCAAGGGAATTTCTCTCTGGGTTTCAGATTAGAACCCTACCTTTTCATAGTGTGCTGGCTTCTGAAAATTACATAGTTGACACTGCTCCCAAGGTCTGTATTCCCAGTAGATATTCATGACAACTTCTTTAGAACTTAGCAGAACTACCTCCAAGTACCCATGAAACAGTGAGGGAAAGGAAATCATTGGCACACACCTTAGTTCGAGCACTCGGGAGGCAGAGGTAGGAGGATTGTTGAGTTCAAGGCCAGCCTGGAACTACATAGTGAATTCTACGTCAACCTGGGTTAGAGAGAGACCCTACCTTGAAAAAACAAAAAAAAAAAGAAAGAAAGAAAGAAAGAGAGAGAGAGAGAAAGAAAGGAAGAATGAAAGGAAGAAAGAAAGAGAGAAAGAAAGAAAAGAAAAGAAAAAAGAAAGAAGGAAAAGGAATTAGAGTGGAGACTCTATGAAAGAAACTGAGACCTCCAAGGTTAGAGCCTCCAGTATGTGGAAGGCGGAATCTAGGAGGGAGTGAAGAGACTTGGAAGAGACACCCATGACATCTGCCATGTGCTTTTCCCTGGAGGGAAGCTAAGAGAAGCTGAGCGAAAGCACCCACATGGTAGATCCAGAGTGTAAACATGCACGTGGTGAATTCAGAGACCATAGGAAGGTTGTCTATGCAATTAGGAGAAACGTTGGCCCAACTATAAAATAGAGATAAGTGAGGAGGTTTAGATTGAGAGACAGGGCTGTATTTTCCCATCAGGAACCAAAACTTCTGTGAGATCCAGGCCACAAGGGAGAAGAGCTGATCACAGGAGGGGATCCAGAAGGGAAGAAAAGCCTGAGGGTGAAGGTGTGGGAGACCACCACTTTTATAGTGTCAGATTGAATGTAAGGGGAAAGTCTGGTTGTGAAATTTGGAGGGTAGGTAATGGGAAAGTTGGTGTTCCTACTTTTTGTTGGTTTTTAAAATGCTAGTTCCAATGCACTTTAAAATTCACGAGTACCCGGATGCGTGTTAGATAAAATTAAAGAATTAAAATTATTGACCACCAGATGATAAGTTTTAGTGGGAGACTTTATTTAGGAGAAGGAAAGAAGCTACAGAGATCTCTCTCACAAAGGAGGAGAGAGCACATGGGGAGGTGCTAGTTTATGTGGTTATGAAACCAGGGGATCTGTGCTGATCAGCCAAGCAAGAGAAACAAGAAGTATGAGAGAGCTCCCATCCTGAGGAGAAATAAAGGTTCATGTGGGAGAGAAGCCCCAGGCCCCTCACCATAGGCCTGATGGGGGAGGGGGACTTACCTATACCTGGAGATTTAGATTTCTCTCCACTGGGCATCCATAAGAATGAGAGTGAGCCCTTTGTCCCCTTTTGAATAAGTTTATCTTTCTGACTCAGGTGAGCCAGAGAGACAGTGATTGGTCCAGCTTTGACCTATCACAGTTCTAGGACTAGGGGAAAAACCACATGGGTTTGAGTTGGTGAGTGCCCTTTCTCTCGAAGGGAAAGAGAACATCATTTTATTATCTGCTTTATTGTTTAGTTTTACTTAAAAACATGGTAATAAGATTTTTTTTCCTTTTGATTTTTTATGAGCTTATCAGGCAATGCATGAGGTGAGGGGTCACCTCTCTCTCTCTGTCTCTCTCTGTCTCTCTCTCTTTTGATCATTTTTCCTTTTTGTCTTACTTCTATATTAATAAACGTGTGTGATATATTTTAAACTCTCCATCTGAGTCTTCATTTCCTTGGCATGCTTAAAATAGAAACTTGTTTGGGTGGTGGGGTGGAAGCCCAGTTTTGGTCATTCACCCCACTCCCATAACAGCCCCATTTCAGAGTGACCCCAGAGTCAGCCCACACCTGAGTCATCAGGCTGGGGTCATACAGCAAGGGACTGTGGACAACATGGGGTGTTGTGGACCAGTCTAGGTCAAACAGGAGTTTCAGTTCTTCTAGGAATTTTTATTCTTGTGCCAGGATGAGATGGCATATGGGGTGGCATCTCTTAGTGCCTTCTGAGCCTCAATCCCTGACTGAAACTGCCTAAAAGAAGCTAGCTTTCTCCTATTCTCCTTCAACTGGGCTCCAAAGTGGATAAGTTTCTCTTGATTATATGTGGGAATCATCCTTGGGCCTATGGGAAGAATATAGGCTGTTACATTTTACTATAGGTCAGAAATGCCAAAAGGTCTGGCCTTAAGTATTCCTTCCAAGACCTTCCAAGAAGGCCCTTCCTAGAGAATTAAGATTTCTAGGAAAATTGCCCTTTCTCAGAAATGCTGACCCCAGGCACCTGATTCCAGGACTACCCAGCTAGACAGACTATCCACTCATCCTCTGCGCTCACACAGCAATGAGTGTGAAGGTGGCTTTCAAAAACCCCTTCTTGCTTTCCCAAAATCTCTGCCTTGCTTCCTTCACTTAAGTTCTGGGCTTCTCCACGTCTTACTCCCTTCCCCCTAAGCTCCCCTTCTCTTACCTCCTAAAGCTCTAAACTGTCCTAAAAACTTTCTGAATCTTATCCTCTGGCCTGTGAATTTCATTCATCAAATTAATAAATCATGACTATGGGGACACCCTAAGTTTACTGGTGAATTGGTGAGGAACCCCAATTCCTGTTTTAGTACTAGCTTACAGTTCCCTTACTGAGAGGGTAAAATACAATGGAATCCCAAACCATCAACATCTACAAAAGATTCACACAGAGAATTTAACAAAAACAAGACAAAGAAATGCTGAGTAAAACCCAGTCCCTCACTCAAAAATGCGTTCCTTTCAAATTCACAAATCACTAGAGTGTTCTAAGGATAGATGAAGGTGTTTTTATTTAGGGGGGAGAAGAGGCAAATAACATTATTCCCATTCAAATTTTATAACTTGTGCACGCACACACACACACACACACACACACACACAGAGAGAGAGAGAGAGAGAGAGAGAGAGAGAGAGAGAGCGCAGAAGGCACAAAAAAGACTGATCCAGAAAAAAAAAAGAATAAACACTGTAATTTTGCTCAAATTTACCCATCACTTGAGGTTTGGCAAACGTCCTGATTTTCAAAATACACTAAGCTATTTAACTTGCCCATTCCCATGCTTTCCAAATCAGAAAATGGAAAAGTTCATTGCCTTTCATTTCCTCCTTGGCTCTACTGCTTTAGAGAGGAATGTCAACAACCCTTTACGCCAGATTTTGCAGGGGCATTTATTTCAATCCCGTAAAAAAAAATCCCTAGAAAGCATTTTAACTGAATGAAAACATTCCTCATATACTACCATCCAGCCTTAATAGAAATTTCTGTGAAGGTAGGCACAGGAGATGAGATCCTGCATGTGGGCACACCAGTATCATCCCTACATGTATGTACAGAGTCTAGTGTCAGGGTATATCTGCAGCCAGAAAAGATCACGTGATAGTGTATCCTTTGTAAGGAAAAAGGGTAATTACCTTCTTGCTTGTGGGCTATAGACATTTTATAAGCTCCACTCCTAGAAATGAGGATTCCCTTTTTTTCCTGCAAACTCCAAAGGTTTATTTATTTTAATTTTTTGAGGAGAGAGGAGAGAGAGAGAGAATGGGTGCCCCAGGGCCCTGAGCTTCTGCAATGAACCCCAGATGCATGTGCCACTTTGTACATCTGGCTTCAAGTAGACACTGAGGAATTGAACCCTGGGCCAAGAGGCTTTGCAAACAAGTGCCTTTAACCACTTGGCCATCTCCCTAGCTCCCCTCCAAAGCATTAAAACTAGGTTTTCTCCCTTCTAGTCTATAAAATTTAAGGAAATTACTTGCAATATTTCCCAGTTCAAAAAGTAACACGTTAGCATAATGCAGAAAAATATAAACTTCTAAAATCTACTGTGAGTAGTGAGGGAAAATAAAATAAAATAAAATCAAGAAGGTCTTCTGTAATCAAGAAGCCCAGAGCCAATAATCTCTCTCTTTCTTTACTGTATATTGGGTTTTTTTTTTTCCATTGGCATTCAGACTTAGTTATTATTCATTCTGACATTTTCCATGACAACTTGTTTAGTTACTTCTCCTCCCCACCCCCACTACTATAATCATTTCTCCTCTTCCACTAACTCTCCCTCCCATATCCCCCCTCTTCTGTTTCAATGTCTTGTCTAAAAAGTGTGCAATTTTTCTTTTAGCCACTCTTCTTTCTTCCCTTCTTCCTCTCTCTGCACCAATGTCTGTCTATCCCTTCCCTCTGTCCTTGCGTTTATCCTTCCCTCCCTAGCTTTCTCCCTAACCCATTCTCTGCATTTCTATTTAGTACCCACAAATCTCTGTTACCTTAATCTTAGCCAGAGAAAAGGACATTATATGTTCCCAGAATCTGAGTTGACCAGCAGTCAAAAATATTTGAAATGTTTCCCATTCTTCCTCAAATCACTTCACCTCCTTTCTAAATTATTTCCATAATTCTGTGGCTTGTCAAGTGAGTTGGAGTTAGCTGGATTCTCTCAGCAAGGGAATGCCTGCCTCCTCTTACCTTATTCATACATGAGGCCATATGTGAATGCCTGTTTCACTGAATACACTCATGTATTTTGAACACTACTTTAAGGGTTCCTGGGGAGTGACTATCCAGGATATGTCTGATGGATGGTTATATGAATAGAGTCATTTTACTGCATTCAAAGAAGCTTTATGAACCACACTTCTCTAAGACTTCCCTCTCCTGTTGTCCAACAAATACCCAATAGTTTTTCAGAAAGCATGGATGGTATGGTGGGAACGCTGATGGCCTGTAGAGGGCAGCCTGTAGGGGGCACTGTCCCCTCACACTGATCCTCTGATAAACTCCACCCTGTTCATTCTCTCTGGACTTTGATCTCAACCTATTCTGCCTCTCTCTTTGTTCATTTTTACTTGCTCTGTCTCCTGTCTCGATAATTCGGCCCTGGCTTTATCCATTGACTCATGGCCATGATTGATTTTGTGTGTTTTACAACAGCCAACTGGTAGACATTTGAGTTTGCTTATTGGGGGTTTGGGATTTATTATTTGTAAGCCCTTGGCCCTCTGGCTGTTCATTAATTCACATGGCACTTTGGCTCAGAGCAGAACTTTTTCTTCCCTATTTGTTTTTCTGCAGCAAAGGCAAAAGGGGTGCTCAGTGGGTTTAGCTTAGTTAAGGATGAAATGAAGGATACCAAAGAAAACATTATTTTTACAAAGACATAGTAGCTTTTAATAATCCTTTACCAGGTGATAGGAGACAGAAGTCGGCTAGGCAGTTAGGGTAACAGAACCCCCAAAGTGAATGTTTTTTAATTCCTCCACTAAAAGCAGGGAGTGTCACTAAATTACAAGAACCTGGATGTCACACCCTCCAGGAGAGATTTCTAGATTAAGCTTGCATCCTTCCTAGAGGAGAGAAACTGATTCTTACCAAGATTACTGACAAAGCTGAAAAGTCTTTGTCCATAGTAACCTGCAGATCTGGTCTTCCTCACGTAGCTACTCCCCATAAACACCCAGATCTGAGTCTTGACGTGGGTTTTTCAACCCCTCTTGCTTCCCTGGGCAAGAGCTCTACCTTCCTTCCTTCTCTTATATTCTAGGCTTAAGACCCCTTCTCTTCCTCTGCCTAAAGTTTTAAGCTAGAACAAAATCTTTCTGAACCTTATCCTTTGGTCTATAGATTTCATTCTTTGAATTCATAGGACAAGGATCTGGGAACACCCCGAATTATTAGTGTATTAGAGCACAAAGAACCCCCAAATTCCTGTATCGTAGACAGTGTATGTCATTGGAAATGACAGCATCAATGCACAGGTACCTGTGGATAGACTTTCTGCATCTAGGACTCATTCTGATGTCTCACTGCAGCAATATTTATTGTGAAGGAGTCTTTTCAAACAAGAATATCAGCTACCCTAAATATTTACTCCTTAGAAAGTATGCTATGAAATATGCCAAGAGAGAGGCTCAACTGTAGGATGGAAAGAATGACTATCACTATGTAACTTCCTTCTTAATTACCAAAACTTAACAAAGAATCCAAAGGAAAAAAAACCATATGCTTTTAACTAAAGCCCCTGAGATTCCTGGACAACAACAGGAAAGGAAATGAACATTGCACAGTTTAAAATCTGCTACAAAAATAGTGGAAGAGGGCTGGAGAGATGGCTTAGGGTTAAGGTGCTTGCAAGCAAAGCTAAAGGAACCAAATTTGATTCCCCAATATCTATATAAAGCCAGATGCACAAAATGGTGACTGCATCTGGAGTTCGCTTGCAGTGACTAGAATCCCTGATCCTCTCATTCCCTCTATGTATCTCTGCTTGCTTATGCACATATCTATAGAGTCAGAGAATCAAATCAAACCATGGACCCAAATATAAAATATAAAGCATTAAGAAATATGAGACATCATTGTGACCTTAGGTTGTATGATGAGAAACCAAAATGAAAATGATAAGACTTTCCAAATATTAAAAACTTTGACCTGTGAAAGACACTGGTAAGACATATGAGAAAAAAAATCGCAAATTATATTCAGATAAAAACATCCTGATTATATAATGAATATTTAAACCTCAGGAATAAAAACACATTATTTTTACTGGTACAGGACTTTGCTTTTCATTATTTTTGAAAATTAATTATGATCTCTAGTGTATGAATAAATTATGTGTTGGCCATATTCACCTCATGTTACCCTCTCTCCCCCACCCCTATTCCACTGAGGACCCTCCTGGGTGTTATTTTTTTTCAATTTTTAATTTACTTATTTTCATTTTTTTAACAGGTTGTGTCATACATCCCCTCTCTCCCAATCCTGCTCCCATTCCCTGAGGGCTCTCCTCAGCAGAGTTATTGGTGTTCACAGTCGGTAAATAAGGTCTCAGTCTTTGGGTGGGGGAGGGAGCACCACATGTCTCAGTATTTCTACCCACCCTGTGGCTCTTACAAGCTTGCCACCCCTCTTCTGCAAGGGTCGTTGAGCTTTGGTGGGTCATTAGCTGTCTGGTTTAGTGCTGATTTCTCTGTAGCCTCTGGGTTTCTTATTCGATAAAACCACAATTTTGTTTAAAAGACACAAATAACCCAAATGCATACCTCAGCAAGCATACCAACAATAAATAAGCATGTGAGAAGTTGTTTGGCACGGTTATTAGAACTGAAAATAAGGTAGCATGAAATACCACTGACACTTACTTAATACACTTACACTGTATTAAACACTTACCATCAGCAGTGTTTAATACAGTCAAGTCAAACCTGATCCTATGGCCTGATGATACTACAGAACACCAGGATCCCATTCCTAGAAATAATTTACCATCTCATTCACTGCTGGTCGGGATGCAAAATATTATAACCATCTTCAGCAGCAATTGCATGAGTTATTCTGTCCTTAAATAAATTTTGGGCACACACTTTTCATATGCCCTACCTATGCATGTATGCACTCACATAAATGAACCTTTAATGCATTTTGCTAACTAAGAGAAGTCAGGCACTAAAAGGTGCATGCTGTCTGACATATATGACATCTAGAACAGGTAAAATTATAGCAAAAACTGACCCGTTGTTGCAGATGTTGGAAGAAGAGTGTGGGTTATCAATGGCCACACAGTATTTAGTGACAGATGTTTTCTGTGGTGTGGGTATAGCAGTCACACAAGTGGGAATGTGTCACAGAGTTGGCTTTGTCATATTTAGTTTTAAAAGATAAAATCAGTTAAGATGGTGAGGACCCCTAGATGGAATGTAGACTGGTATTTATGAACCTAACAGTATTACAAAATGCACGATGTATGTCACCGAAACAGATGGGGAAAGGGCTGCCCTCAGTCACTCGGGACAATGGCATCATATAGAAATACTGTAAGGCTAAACATAAAATGAACTGCATATAATGTATGGGTTAATAATTCTGAAACTACTTCTTCAGTGTATGACCAAGCAAGTGCATACAGCTAGTGGGAGCCATTTTTCACACTGCTGCAGAAAGGATTTACAAAGAAGTATAGGAAGAAAGGTAGCATGAAGCTCTGTGATGCCAATCTACACACACACACACACACACACACAGACCTACACACATACACAACACATACATACATACATACATACATACATACATATACACACATATACACAAACACACGTATACACATGCACATACACATAGATACATACACACACATATATACATGCATATATGTACACACACATATATATATATACATATACATATATACACACATACATATACACATATATACACAATCACATACACACATATGCACATACATATATATACACATGCACACATGTACACACATACACACAAACATACATACACATAGACTCACACACATACATACATACATATATGCACAAATACACAAACACATACACATGTACACACATATATACATACACACATATGCACATATATATACATATACATACACCTATACACATATATATGCACACATACATATATATACACATACAAACACACACATATACACATATACACACATGTTCAAACATACACATGCAGACACATACATACACATACAAATAAACACACATACATATATACGCATGTTCACATGCACACATCCATACACATACACACATACATATGCACACATGCACACATGTATATACAAACACACACATGTACATATACACACACGTTTCACATGCGCACACGTACATACTCACATACACAGGAACCACCACACCTTTCAAACATGCCTGCAGGCTGTGAGTTAATGCCCATAAATGCATGTCTGAGCTCAGAACATGAGCTCAGTCCAATGAGTGGGATGGACGTGATGACGTATGAACAGGCCCAACACAGGGGTTTCTACATACTTCTCTCCCATGAGAAGTTTTCAGGCTCCTTAGGGAAATGCTGCAAATGAAGGGGGAACTAAGAGAAGCACAGAAGCTGGAGGGGACTGAAAGTCTGATCCAAGTAACACAGCAGGGGCACAACTTGCCAAAGGGGAACAGGTACCAACACAGAAACTTTCCCCAATGGCCAAACCTGGACTCATATTAACAATTATATAAATGATGATGATCTTGCCTATAAGTATTGATGTGTCCATATTTATCTAAATTAATTATTACATGAAATAAGTAAAGGCAAAACAATACACGCTTCTTGAATCATTGTAATGAGAGTTTTGGGGTTCCTCGCCAATAGCCCGATATACAGCAATGCACCTACAAATTTGGGGTATTTCAAGTGCCCTGATGCACATCAATGCACCAATATATTTGGAGTGTCTCCAGATTCTTGTCTTATGAGTCTAAAGAATTAAAATCCACAGACCAGAGAGTAAGGTCGAGAAAGACTCTATTAGATTAAGAGAAGGAAAGAAAAAATAATGCAGAGAGCTCCTGTAATGTAGAAGGCAGGAGGGGTAGAGCCCACAAGGAAGTAGGGGTCTTCTGTGCCCATGATCCCAGCTCATCTGGGTTAGGGACAAGGAATTACCAGAGCAGGGACCTGGAGGATCAGACATCAGGAAATATGAACAGCCAAAAAGATGCCATGCCCATCTGGTCAGCATCTATTTATAATCTATTCCAGTGGGCATCCCTCTAAGTTTAGGGTGAGTTCTGATAGGTCTGGACTCAGGGGGCTGGTTGAAGAAGAGGTCAGCCCACTTGAGCAGGGGGTGAGGGAATGCTGATTGGATGAGATTAGATCAGATCTTAATCCTGCTTTTGCTGAAGCAGGTAGGGTATCATCTTTGGGCCCTCTCCTAACTGGCTACCTGAAAATAAAGTCACCTAACTAATTTCCTCTCATAATCATTCCAAATCAATATAAAATTATGAGATAAAAAAAATGGCCACCATGAAAACACCCAGGGAACAATGGCATCAGTCAAGTCATATGCACACAAGTATATACATATACATACATATACATATACACACATATGCACATACACATACACATAAATATACACATTCATATACATATACATATACACACATACACACATATGCACATACACATACATATATACACATATGCACATACACATACATATACATATACACACATATACACACATACACACACATACACATACATATACATATACACACATATACACACATACACACACATACACATACATATACAGATATACATACACATACATATACAGATATACATACACATACATATACACACATATACACACATACATATATATACATATATACACATATACATATACACATACATATACACATTCATATACACTCATACATATACACATATATATATACACATACATGCATGCAGGTATGCTACTACACATGGGGCCAAACCCTAAGGAGGTACAGCTGGAATCTATGTAAAGAACTCACTAGTTCTTGTTACTGTGGTGATCAAGCATGCATCACATATTCTTTGATCTGTCTCCTTGCAGAAGATGAAGGCTAACTCCCCTGCCCCTTAAGTGTAGGCTGCACTCAGGGATTCACTTTTAATCAAGTGACCTTTTCCTGGTTTCCTGTGCCAGCTTACATGATACCAACATATCTCATCATATATGATTTTCACCTTGATGCTGTCAGGCTCTCTACTGGGTATTGACTGGATACTTCCACTTTCCAAAACTCTTTTAGCCATTTCTTCCAATAGCCAGCAACTCCAATCATGGTGGGACGACATCAAATACAATCAACAGTTTCTAAAATGCTTTCTCAGTACTCTCGGTACATGTCAAGTTGATAACAAGGAGAGAATGGAACGATTGCAGCCTTCTTTAGTCTTTTACAACTAAAGAAACACCATGGCTAAACTCAAATATGATGTTCTAGGCCAGGTCCTCAGCATAAAAGGAACATTTCTGTAAAAAAGAAAAAAAATAGCAAAACCTGAATCACACCTGTATTTTATAAAGTTCATGGTATTTTGGTCAGTTTTAGTATTTCAGTTTTGAGAAATCTATCATGATTTTGCAAGATGTATGCATCAGGGAAACTGGGGGAAGGGTAGACAGAAACTGGTCATACTAACTGGATGGCTAGTAGTTTTTTAAAAATTTTTTAAATATATGTTTTTAATATTTTTGTTTATTTGCAAACAGAGACAGAGAGAAAGAAGTGAGACAGAGAGAATAGGCACACCAGGAAGCAAACTCAAACAAACTCCAGATGCATGTGTCACTTTGTGCATCTGGCTTTACATGGTTACTGGGAAATCGAACCCGTGTCATGCATGAGGACCTGAGTTCGATTCCCAGAACCCATGTAAGCAAGTAAGGTGTGGGTGATGTGCACTTGTAATCCCCAGCTCTGGAAAGGCAGAGACAGGTGGATCTTTGGGGCTTGCTGACCATCCAGTGTAATCTACTTGGTTACTTTCAGACCAGCGAGGGGATCTGTTTCAAAAAGGTGAGGAATGATACTCAGGGTTACTTTTTGGCTTCCACACACACCTGTGCACATATGTGTGCCCACAAACATGCACATGCGCACAAAGAATACAACACAGGAAAATAAAGCTAAAACAAAACAAAACAGAAAATAACAAAAAGAATACAGAACTTAGCCGCATTCCTTATACACAAGTTTCAGGACATCACTTAGTAAAGTGGATTTAAAATTCTTTTGTATAATATGTGAATGTGTTTTTAAGAACAGTCCATAAAGAGACAGCAGAAAGATTGTAAGAGCCACAGAGTGGTTAGGAATATTCACTGAGTGTCATAATCTGATCCAGGTGTCCCCCACAAACAAATGAATGTGTTCTGGGTAATTGATCCTCAGCTGATGACAATTTGGATTTTACAACCTCGATGGAGCTGTGTTGTTGGAGGTGGGCTTTTGGGATTATAAGCCAGCTTCCCCTTGCCAGTGTTTGGCACACCTTCCTGCCGCTGTTTGCAGTGCTGTGGCAGAGGTGATGTCCAGCCCTCTGCTCATGCCATCGTTTTCCCTGCCAGGATGGAGTCTCCCCTCGAGTCCATAAGCCAAATAAACCCATTCCTCCACAAGCCGCTTTTGTTTGGGTTCTTTCTGCACAGCAACTAGAAAGCTGACCACAACACTGAGGCATGGTCCCTCCCCACCCTTAGCTACCCCAGAGGGATTGAACCCACATTGAATACCATAACCTCACTGAAGAGGGCCCCAGGGTAACGGGAGCTGGGCAGAGGGAATAAAAGAGTATAACTTGATATATAAAACAAAATTTTAAATTTTTTAAAGAGCATAAAGTGATGGATCACACAGCCTGAGATCTGAGGTATTTGTGACTTCACAAATAATTAGTACATATTAGACATTATATGTCCTAGAAGTAGTGAGCTTGTCCCCTCCATTGAAAGAAAAAAAAATACTTCTCAGTTAAAAATAAAGTCTTGTGTTTCCATAACATAAATATTTATGATCAACTGAGTGCTTATTTGCCTACCCTCTGGCTTCTGCTCCCCTGTAAATCTGCATTGCTGCCTCTTCCAAAAATGTAATGGGTAATTAGCAAAAGAAAAAAAAAATAGAATGTCTATGGAAATGTAAAGCTCGTAAATTCAAGTTCTGAAACCTAAGGGCAGTGGCAGAGTAATAGAGTCTGGAGGAGATTGTTTCGAACTTAACATTTTGGCAGGGCGAAGCTATCTATACTTAGAACTCACAGACACTTGAATAGGAACAGGAGACATACAGTGTAAGTGAGTGTGGGCTCTAGACTGGAAAACATCATCCGGGTAATCCACAAAATCTTGGGTCACTCATTTTGATGCTGCTTTAACAAAATGGTCTGTCTGCAGTCAGAGATAAAACATACATCTCAATCAGTCCATCTGTCTGTCTGTCGATACCTGGCTCTTCACCACCAGTGGTCACAGGAACATTTCACGCTGCAGTTCTTGGCCATTGGAAGAGAGGTCGTCCTCATCATCCAGGCTGGTCTTGGTCTTCCTGTGGTCAGTGGGCAGCAGTTTTCCAAGGAAGACTCCTTGGGAAAGTAGTGATGTTGGAAGAGCTTTGGTGGCCCCTAGTGACCCTCTTTTCTGTTTGTTAGTCTCTTTCTCTCTTCCCCCAGCCCACAGGGGCAAAAGTAAAACCAAAATTATAAATGCCTATGCATCACTCTCTCTGTCACATCCATGATCACTTATGAAAGAACTACAAATTTAAATTCTGTAGCTCTACCATGGCTACCAAGCACTTGAAGTCTGTCTGGCACCGTAAGCTGACTGTAACACAGAGAATGTGTAGAAGTACAAAGAAGAAAATCATTACATCTACAAATATCACATACATTACCTAGCACTTAAGAAATGCCCCACCAGAAACAAAGCATCCATCCAGACTCTGTTATTAGGGAAGATTACATAGATGAAACCTTACTTGGAAATAGAGAAAACAATGAAAGAATAATGATAACTATATAAAAGAGAAAGACTGTTTCATAAGGTAACAAAACTGTCTAGGCAACCAGAAAAGGGGCTGGAGAGATGGCTCAGCAGTTAAAGGTGCTTGCCTTCAAATCCTGAGGTCCTGGCTTTGGCTCCTCAGTACCCACATAAAACCAGATGCCCAAGTGGTACATGCATCTGAGTTCATTTACAGTAAGCAAGAGGCCCTGGTATACTCATTCCTTCTTACCTCTTCTCTCTCTCACTCTGTTTACAAAAATGAATTAATTAGCAATAAATAATTATTGCTAATAACTATTAGCAATAATAATTTATTGCTAAGTCAATAAAAAAGAAATAATTATAAAAAGAAAACCAGAAAAGTACATAATCGCTTAGGTCTATTGCATGGTATTGGAGAATAGGAGAAAGCTACTTTCTCTTAGACACTTTCAGCCAAGGATTGAGGCCCAGAGAGAACGCTGCCTGATATGCCATCTCGTCCTGGTACAAGAAATGGAACTCATGTCTGATCCAGCCAAATGCCTCCTGCTGTCCACAGTCCAGCCCACTTGGCTCCAAGTGGGTCGGCTCAGCTGGGCTGGCACTGAGATCTGCCCTCCAAATCTACTAACCAAGCGTGTCTTCCCTATGCTTACCTGAACCTGACACTAAAGGCTTCCCATCTCTTTCTTCCTTTGCCTGCCTCTCTGCTCAGGCCCCAGGGATCCACAGGAGCATTTGGCTCCCCCTCACTCAGCCTGGAGGGGGCATGATACCCTCTTAATCTGGGGGAATATCTCTGCTTGCCTCTGCCTTATAGTTTGGGGTAACTTCTCATCTTTAATTACATACACAACCTTCCTTTGATCTCTGAATCCACCACGTGGGTATTTACACTATAGATCTTGGGTGTTCCCACTAACTCCTCTCTTAACTTCCCCCCAGGAGGGCACAAGGCAGGCTCCATTTGTGTTCCTTCTAAGTATATTTTCCCTCAGCTCTTTTTCCTTGCTTGATGTCTTAAGTTCCCTCCTTGGGAAGGTGCAGGGAGGGTGCCATAGGTGTCTCTTCGAGGTCTTCCTCCTCTCACTCCAAGATCCCACGTGCTAGAAGCTGTACTCTAATTCTTTCTTGGAAGCCTCAGTTTCTCTCCAGATGCCCTCAGCTTCACTTTATCCTCTCTTTAAAAGCCTGTTTCTATTAAACGACAAACCACTTTCCAGGTGATAATGGCTTTACTCGACTTTCTCTCTAAAACTTCAATCTTGGCTGGAGAGATGGCTCAGTGGTTAAGGCACTTGCCTCCAGTGCCTAAGGCCCTGGGTTCAATTCCCCAGGATCCACATAAGCCAGACCCACAAGGTGTGGCCCTGGTGCGCTCTCTCTCTTTCTCTCTCACTCTCTGTATCTCTCTGCTAGAAAATGAATAAATAAAATATTAAAAAAATAAAACTTCAATCTTTCTTAAATATGTTTTCCTCATTAGAATGTGTGGGAAGCCTTCCTTCCCAGATCCCAATTCCCCTTAAATAAACTCCACAATTTGTGTTTTATCCCCAAATGAATTTAATAATTTGCCCTTCTTGAGTCTATCACTATTAATTCTTTATTAAAGATTAAGACAGAACTCAAACTTGGGGTTTATAAATCTGGGAGATCTCTCCTGAACCCCAATATCCCACATCAGTATTACATGAGTTTACTTATGTGATATATCCAGCAAGCCACCCTCGATAGAAATGTATGTGGTTGTGGGTTTTGCTGGGCAAAACCTCACAAGTGTAGAGCACGTGTCCAGTAGGGCTCCCAAATACATCTGTCACTATACTTCCTCACTGAATAAACCTGGGCTTGTGGCATCGCTGGGTCATCAAGAGGTTCCATTTGCATCTGGCAAGCCAACAGCTCCTGTCACATGGCCGCATCAACAAATCCACCTCCAGAAGTCGTCCAAGAGCCTCTCCTCCCTGGAGATGGGTGTCTCTGGCTTGGAGCTAGTCATAGTGACGTTCCTCAAGCCTACATTTCACTTAGCATAAACAAATGTGCCAACAATTGTCTCTGCATCTGGACCTATAGCCAAGCTATAAATCAACAGAATGCCATGATCTAAATTATTGAAGCAAAAGATTTTCAAGGGAAGAACGGTGCATTTTCTCTCTCTCTCTCTCTCTCTCTCTCTCTCTCTCTCTCTCTCTCTCTCTCTCTCTCTCTCTCTCTCTCTCTCCAGGGAGGGTCTCACTTTAGCCCAGGCTGTCTTGAAATAGACAATGTAGTCTCAGGGTGACCTCAAATTCATGGTGATCCTCCTACCTCTGCCTCCCAAGTGCTGGGATTAAAGGTGTCCATCACCATGTCTGGCTTTTTTTATTTTTATTTTTATTGAATTAATTCATTTATTTGAAAAGAGAGAGAGACTATGAATATGGGTGTGGCAGGGCCTCTAAGCCACTGCAAACAAACTCTAGATGCATATGTCACTTTGTACATCTTATATTACTGGATAATCAAACCCAGGTCATAAGGCTTTGCAGGTAAGTGCCTTAATCATTGAGCTGTCTCTCCAGCCCCCAAACTATCTCTTAAATACGGGACAGCATCAAACACTGAGAGAAGTTAGGCTACTGTTACAACAAAGGCGGCAGCATGAGTCAGAGCCACTTGGAAGTGATGGGAAAGCAAGTCAAAAGGTTTCAGGCACTTGAAAGGCAAACTCAGTGGCTAACTGGGTTATTGGAAATCGAAGAAGGAAGCCGGCTCTCAGGCACCGAGTGTGCAAAAGCAATGCTGCTATTCCCAGGAGTGAGTGAGGGGAAGACAAAGCGAAGATGAGGGGTACTTTAATACTTTGATGCCAAAGGATCAGTCCATCAGCAACTTTGAAAGGTGGGCTTGGCATCACATGCTGGCACTTCAGCCCTTCAGGGAGACAGGGGCAGGGGAGCTACTTTCAGGCCAGCCTGGGCTACAGAATGAGCCCTGTCTAGCAAAAATAAAACAAATTCTTCATGCTATATTTTTGATGACAACTAGAAAGTTTCAGCCCAGGCCAACAGCCAACCTTTCGATTCAAATCTCTTCAATGGGTAGCACTTTTCCTACCAGAACCATGGAAACTGCGGAGAAACCTCTTGAGATCTTTATTTTATTTTATTTTATTTTTTGGTTTTTCATGGTAGGGTCTCGCTCTAGTCCAGGCTGACCTGGAATTCACTATGTAGTCTCAGGGTGGCCTTGAACTCATGGTGATCCTCCTTCCTCTGCCTCCCAAGTGCTGGGATTAAAGGCTTGTGCCACTTTTTTTTTCAAGCAGAGAGAGAAAGAGAGAGAGAGAGAGAGAGAGAGAGAGAGAGAGAGAGAGAGAGCGCACCAGGGCCACCATCTTGTGGGTCTGGCTTATGTGGGTCCTGGGGAATTGAACTCAGGGCCTTAGGCAATAGATGCAAGTGCCTTAACCGCTGAGCCATCTCTCCAGCCCTTGAGATCTTTTGACAATTCCCCCTTGCAGTCAGTGAGAATATACAAACCCCGAAGTTTTGCAAAAGGCAAAAGGCATTTTTGGTCAAGAATCTTCTTAAAGCAAAAACAGAATTAGCCATGATTTGAACATTGGTGCCTGTGTTCCAGATGCCTGTTTCTGGCCATGACGTGTTGCTTTGTTCTAAGAGCTTTACCCTTGTGAAGTGCTTTGTCTCAAAATTGTGTGAGTCTTCAGAGAATTCCAAAAGATTTCTCTGCTTAGCTTTGAAGCAGAGTGCTTACAGGCAGCCACACACGGGGAAATAGAAAATATCAAAGGTAGAAAGCTATAGCGTAAGAAGTACTAACTACCTTCTTATTATTGGTACAGGAGGAAACATTTCATTTTTGTTTCTGAACGAATATTCCAGTCAAGGCAGTATGCTACTTCGAGTCAGGATCATCACATCTAAAATTGAGACACTTGGGATGATGAATAGTTAATGTCCCTTCACAGAGACATCAGCTCAAAAAGTACAATGGATGGTTTGGAACAGGGTAGAATTCCAAAGGATGCTGCATATCTCTTCAATCCAAATGTCATCTGTGACTCTATACTGGATTTAGGATTTCATGGAACTTACTACAAGCTAGTGTTTCAGGCTTCACGGATATCCAAAAGTAATCACATGCACAGAAAACATGGAGAGCACAGCTATTATTTTTGAAGGATTTTAAAACATTTTATTTATTTATTTGAAAGCAGAGAGATATAGACAGAGAGAGCAAGATAGAATGGGTGTGCCAGGGCCTCCAGCCATTTCAAATGGAGTGGATCCATGCACCACTTTGTACATCTGGCTTCATGTGGGTATTGCGGAATCAAACCTGGGTCGTTAGACTCTGCAGACAAGTGCCTTAACCACTGAGCCAACTCTCCAGCCCTCTTTTAAAGAGTTTTTGATGATTTTAGTTTACCCACTTATATAACTTGGATGGATACACTTGCGCAAGCACATGGATTACTAAATCTCACAAGATCTACAGGTCAGCCGGGATTCACCAACAATTGTGGTACAAGAGCTATAGTCTTGAAACAGACCAGACCCAACACAGCCTGTGTTCTTCCTGAATCCTTTTCATGTGTATTACACTTGCCAATGAAATGGAGAAATGCCTTCAAAGTGCTGGAAAATTCAATGTACAAAAAAATGCCTTCTTCAGAGACAAAGTAGAAATACTTGATACTGCCTTCAAGAGAACTGTGACAGTTCAAAATTTGGAGAGAAAATACAATGATTAATGCATAAACTCCAACAATTACAATATGATTGTCATTATTTTCAGGTAGCTATTTAAAAAATATTTATTTATTTATTTGCAAGCAGAGAGAGATAAGAGACAGACAGAAAGAATGGGCATGCTAGAGCTTTCAGCCACTGCAAACAAACTCCAGATGCATGCACCACTTTAGGCATCTGGATTTACGTGGGTACCTGGGGGATAGGATCCAGGTTGTTAAGCTTTGTAGGCAAGTGCCTTAAACACGGAGCCATCTCTCCAGTCTGCTAGATAACTCTTTTTTAAGAAATATTTTTATTTATTTATAAGCAGAGAGAGCAGAGAGAGACAGGAAGGAAAGAGAGAGAGGGAGGGAGAGAGGGGGAAAGAGATAGGGAGAGAGAGAGAGAGAGAGAGAGAGAGAGAGAGAGAGAGAGAGAGAGAGAGAGAGAGAGAGAGAGAGAGAGAGAGAGAGCAAGCGAGCTAGGGCCTCTAGCCACTGCAAACTAACTCCAGATGTTTTTTAGAGGTAGGGTCTCGCTCTAGCCTAGGCTGACCTGGAATTCACTCTGTAGTTTCAGGCTAGCCTTGAACTCACAGTGATCCTCCTACCTCATCCTACCTCTGCCTCCCAAGTACTAGGATTAAAGGTGTGCACATATATTTTAACTGAAGAAGGGGCACAGCAAGAAGACATGGGTTTACAACTTTATCTCACCAACATTCCAGCTCCAACATTTCCGCCACATAATGCCAGTGTGTCTTAGGCAGGGCTGGTTCATCTGTGATTCCTGCTTACGAGAGGCTTCTGGTTCCATGGCTGCAGATCCCAAAAAACTAGTGAGGGGAAGTACCATATGGTGCAGAATGACTTAGATAAACCAGCAATAAAGACATAAACAAGAGTATATTTTCTCTTCTCCTGACATGGCATTTGGAAATCACCTGACTTCTCACCTTGGACTTGTGAGAGGACACGTGTGTTTTGGTTTTCAGAGATCAACCTGACAGCCAGCCAGCTGTGCGTTGTCCAGCTAGGAGGGATCAAGTGAAAGCTTGCCAACAGTGGTTCAGCAAACTTCATTTTCTCTTCTGTAAGACGGTGTGGAAAATTGTTAGCTCCGCCTGATTTATCAGGCAGGATGTTTAACATCTAACATCTATACAGACTAGAAGAAACAGTGATTGAAGTCGACATGATGAACCATTCGAATCAAGTTGTGATCTCTTGGAATCATATCCAGGAAAATGCACAAAGTGACTGAAGGACCAGGGCTCAAACTGAGTTATTTCTGAAGCTGGAAGTCTCAATTGCAACTGGTCTTAGCGACAGCGGCTGCGCTGGGAACCCAGCCTGCCAGGATTTCGATTTCCTCCCAATCACTGCTGGCTGGGAGACTTGAACATCCTAGCAGATACTTGGATGCAGTTCATAAAACCACGGAGAACGAGAAAATGTTTTCCATGCAAACTTTTATTTTAGCATTTGGCTACAATCATTTTAATGGCTCACATGAGTTCTTTAAATGTCTGTCTTCCTCTACAATCTCTTCCAAATGAACCTACAGATTTCTACAATTACAAATTATTTTTCAGTCTGGGATATTTTATGGAGTGACTACATGTCATTTTTTTCTATCTTCTGTCTCTTTGGCATGCGCTGACATGAGAAAACATGAATTTACATGTTTTCTGTACAAACTTGTGAGTCTGCCCAAAAACCATACTGACAAAACTTAATCAACAGGTGAGAATTAGAATCACAGCCATGCTGATGCACAAAGATAAATAAGATAAATATTTCCTTGCTTCAAATCCTAGATGTTCGAATCACAGAACTAAGTGCTATAGACGTTTCTACCTTAGGAAGTTAGTATCTCCAATGCTGAACACTGCCACTGAGTCATTCAAACAAAAGAAAACTTTTAATAGCTGTGTTTTCTACCTTATGATCAAAGTGAAAAAGATTATTACACATTATAACCCTAGGATGAAAAGAAGGAAAATGAAATCCTTTCAGAAATGGCTTTGAGAGTCTGCCAATCAAATGTCTCATCCTGTCTTAAATGCCCCTGCTCTCATCTGTCTTGCTTTGATTCAGAAATGCAATTATGATTCGAATTATCAAGTTCAACTTCTCAATAACATTTCAGATCTAATAATTTCCGTGTGGATATACAAGTAACTTACATCACTGTGGCTTCCTCTCAACCATACACTCATGTGCCCACCATGGAATTCTACCTACATCCACACCAATTAAATTTATCCCACCAGCCTGTGCACAAACATGCTCATTTTTACCCACATAAGGATTCATTTGTCTTTCCTTCTTAGATTTTAAATTCCTAATTATGTCCACCAGTTATATTAGGGCACAAAATTCATCAAGAGTTCTTAGTTTCTTTTCTAAAGCTCTTGTAATGGAGTTTATATTCTGATAAACCAATGAACTAATAGAAAAAATAATTTTAAGCAATTAATAAATCAGAAATGTATGTTTTCTTTTTTATTATTTAAAAATTATTGTTAATAAGTAGAAACTTTGTATGAAGTGTTTTTCTTAAGCTAAGTTTAAAAACTAAAGTGAAATGGTAGAGAGAAAAAAGTGTGCATATTTGATGTTTAAACATAACAGGTTTCAAACATTTTAAATGACATGAATTCTTTTGCTGATGAGTAATTTACACTCCAGACTACCCACATTAACAATTTAATGCCATAAAAAATATAAGACCTTGGAAATTCATATTTTGATGATGATTTGTGATGATTTGTTCAGAGAACCACACAGTGCTATTTCCTGAAGCTTATGCTAATTAGACTTTTTTTGAGTTCTTTTTCAATATTTAGCAGATAGCTATTTATATACCCCAAACTCTCACCATTTTCTGACGCAACACATTACATAGCAGCTTTCCTGAGGATTTAAAAGAATTTGCACATGACATCACAATTTTATTGTGTATTCTATTTATTGTTTCCTTTTTGTTTGTTTGTTTTGATTTTTGAGGTAGGGTCTCGCTCTAGCCCAGGCTGACCTGGAATTCACTATGTAGTCTCAGGGTGGCTTTAAAGTCACTGTGATCCTCCTACCTGGGTCCCATGAGTGCTTGGATTAAAGCCTGCACCATCACACCGGGCCTTGTATATCCCATTTAAATACTCCACACACACACAAAAAAAAATACTGTAGATATTTAAGGCTATGAATAAAACAGTAACAATGTTTGGCTAATCTGATAATATGACTTGATTTTTGCTTTTTCTTGTGGCATCAAGCAAAGATTAATACTTAGTATTCCAACCTTCTAGTTATTCTAGCTAACTGTTCACTTTACTAAGGGAAGGCGAAAACCATCACCTATCACCTGCAGAGGAGACTTTGGCCACAGCTCTGTACTGGACCACATGGTTCCATGCGATGTGGGGCTAAGCTTTGCTCAACAGGATGACATTGAACTCTCCTACATTCATTCCACAATATTTATTCCGTTTTTATTGGTGTTGATGCACACTCCAGGAATACAGGGAAGAATGCAGACAGGGCCATGTGCTATTCATAAAGTACTATAGTGGGCATATTAAGGAAAAAAAGATCACAAATGGTGTTATGTACACACCAGGAAGGCCAAGGTCAGGTTGGTGAAATGGGTCTTCCCAAACTGACATTCCTCTTTGGGAGGATAGGTGTGGTAGTTTGAATCAATGCCCCCCAATAGAATCAAAGGTTTGTTAAAGATTGTGAATTGTCTCCAGTCTTCTGGCTGGAGGAAGTGTCACTTTGGCCTGGCCTCCTGGGGTCTGGCCCTGAGGTATTTCTAAATTGGATGCAAAATTCCAGGGATACATATGCAAACAGCTGCTGGAGCTCCAGTCTGGAGGTCCTGCTGTTTGTGAGTTAGAGAATGTGCTTGCTGGCTTTTGGAGGTGCTGGGTCTCTGTCTCTCTGCTTGGATCTGTGAAAGGGGGCCAGCCCTTTCCTCTATTTTTGGAACTTCCCCTGGATCAGTTATTTCAATAAATACTTTCCTCTCCAAATTGTGCCTGGTTTAGAGATTCATCCCAGTGATATGTGGCTGACTAGACAATAGGACTTTGCACTTGGATGCTGACTTTGTAACTTGCTCCTCGATCTTGGAAATGCTTTTAATATAAATCTTATCACCCTCAACTCCACAATAGAATTCCTATCTGCAGATCTTTAAAAAATATTATATTTTATATTTTTATTGATTTGTAGGGAGAGAGAGAATGGGCACACAAGGGCCTGTAGCCACCGCAAAAGAGCTCTAGATGCATGCGCCACTTGGTGCATCTTGGTTTATGTGGGTACTGGGGAATCAAACCCAGGTTGTTAGGCTTTGCAGGCAAATGCCATAATGACTAAGCAATCTTTCCAGTCTTGGTGTTGGTTTTAATTTTTTTTAATGGGAATGAAAATTCTTTGTCATTCTTTTCCAAGGAGGCACAGTTGTGTCTCCTCCACCCACATGAAGCTAGGTAGTGACTGCTTTGACCTCCACAGTGTTGCAGGGGTGACACTCCAGGGACATCAGACAGAGCCATACAGCTCACAGTTAGACCTTCCCCTCTAGGACACTTCCTCTCAGGACAAGCTCTTGTGGTGGGCATGATCACATTGACAGAAAGCCAGTCAGGGAGCATTAGCCTGTAAGAACTTCTGTCTACACCTTAAGAACAAGGTCTATACCTTGCCCTCCTGTGAGTGGAGAAGGAAGTTCAGAACAGACACTCAAACCCTGAGTGTGTATCCAGGGCGCATCTCATATAGCCACTCAAGTCTCCCAAGAAAATTCTATCTAGGCTTTTGGAGTTTACAAACTGGGTCCCTCCTGAGCCCTGTTCTCAGTCATCATCCTAGAACCTATGATCATAGATAGAAAGCTTACAGGGGTTTTCTGCATTAAGTTTTGGAGTGATTTGATACACTTAAACACACAGTCCTCCATCCACATTAGCTGTCATGTCATGTCACGAGAATAGCATTGTGTCTTAGGATAATAGGAAATGAGTTACGTGAGAGAATTTCATTTTATGATTTATCAGAAACTCAACGTAAGTACGGCAACTTAACACTATACTTAGTAATCTTGTAAACATTCTGCTGACATTTTCCAGCCTCCAAGACATTCAAAATATAATATATAATAATAATATAAATAATATAAAAAGTTTATTTTATTAACATATACAAGTAGAGCAGTGCATTGTGTATACCTCTATATGTCACACTTCAGGGAAGGGCGGGGTCAGGAAAGCCAATTTGTCCTGCTAGAAGTTACTAAGGATAGAAATTGACACACCACAGAGAAATGTATAAGTCACCAAACAGCAGACACATCAATGGCTTATGACAAACCCTGTCAATGCTCCAGAAAATGTGCAAAAATGCATTATCTGGATTATGCTGAATTCCAACTTTTAACTGTTGGGAGGCTATTGCATTACCTTGATTTATACTCAGGTTCACAGGAGTCTGCCTGAGACAGGAGAGGAGTGGATATGCCAGGTCAGCTTCCCCGTTCTCAGAAAAGCCACTCTGTCATCCAGGCTACAAGTTTATTGATCACCACTTTGAGAATAACTGCACACCACCACACCCCTTTTATCAGAAGAAAACTATCAGATTATCCAAAGCAAGTATGGAGAATGAAAGCTCATTTTGTTGAAAAACAAAACAACAACAACAAAAAAAGACCTCCATATCCACAAAGCGTATCTAAATGAAAGCTATTTCAAGGTGTTTGGAGTTTCTCATCTAAATCTGTAGTTTGGCAAACAAGGCAAATGAATGTTAAAGAAAAAGAAATATTTTTTTTCCAAATTTCATGAAGAAATAGCAAAGCACCATGTTATATAATCATATGAAATATGGCGAATGAAACTTTTTTAAGTTATAAACTTCTAGTCTCTGAGTGAGATGTATTGCAATTTCTTACATTGCAAAGACCATTGTTTTATTTATTATATTAATAGGGATGTTAGACAGATGGATCAATTTAAATTTTGACCAAACAAAAGTACTTTAGTGATTTCCTTTTAATACAGGTGTATCTCTGGTTAGTCCTCCCCTGAAGATACCCCTTCTTTTATTGGTGAAAACATCAATGCCAGGTTGGAGAGATTGCTAAGTGGTTAAGGCTCTTGCCTGCAAAACCTAAGGACCTGGGTTTGATTTCCTATTACCCACATAAAGCCCGATGTACAAGGTACCATGTGTGTCTGGAATCTGTTTGCAGATTCTCTCTCTCTCTCTCTCTCTCTCTCTCTCTCTCTCTCTCTCTCTTCTGTTTGCCTCTTTCTCTCTCAAATAAATTAGATATACATATGTATATATATACATATATATGTAATATGTATATATCAGTGTCATTCATTTGGATTGAAATGGCTTTTTTAAAAATGACCTGGTAGAAGTTTATTACATTGGAATACTGCCCCCAACACACTGTGTGTTCCCCCTGACAACATGTGGGCAAAAGGTACTCACTGCAAGTGGACAGCAACTATTACCTGGGGACCCTGTGCAAATTGACAATGACAGCCTCTGGTTTGAAAGCTGTGGTGAGGAAGAGTTTGAACAAATCTGGATCTTCCTGAGCACAAAGCCCCAGGCTACTAAGCAGGTCTTAAACCCCAGACAGGGTGGCTGTCTGTCCTTACGGAACACTGCAGTGAGTGAGGAAGAGACGCCCTGTCATTGAACAGTCCTAGGTGTCATACCTCAGTGGTTTAAAACCAAACCCTTATGTCAAGAAAACATTAAGGCATAGAATCCAAAGCCTGTCCATAAAACTATTGACCAAGTCTTAAAACTCCACCAGATGCTTTAATGAAATTGGTTTCTACAACCTTCTGTTTATCTGAGGGGTTGTCATGCATTCAGGTTGAAAGCAACAGGATACCAGCTCCATGCTATTAAGTTTTGGGGTGTTGGAGAGAGAGACATGGAATCAGATCACTCTTCAGAAAAAGGATTTACCAGAGCCAGGAAAAATAAGACATCTGGAGAGAAAGATTCAGCCTGACAGAGAGAGCAGGGAGTGTTCTTGTGAGAAAGAGAGTAGGGCAGGGGTTAGGGTCAGGGTCAGGGTTAGGGTTAGGGTTAGTGTTAGGGATAGGAGCTTAAGGTCAGGTGAGGAGCTTCGAGACAGGGGTTTGTTTGAAAAGTCCCAAAGATAATCCTGCATAAGGGGCATCTGGAGGAACAATGGACCTAGTTATTATGTGACTTGTAGGATGTGACAGTGGTCAGTGTGCCTCTGGCACTGGGGACAGAGGAGCTGAGTGTGTGACAGGTCTGCCTGCAGCCTTCTGCACTTAGGGATTCTCTACTCAGAAGGGCCCATTCCCAGGAAAGGCTGGTTTGGATCCTAGTGAGAGATGTAAGGGGAGAAAGGCTACAAGTGGGTATGGCCTGTCAGCTCTTTGCAGCAGCTGAGAGGCGGGACAAAGATGGAGACACAGAGACAGAAAGAGAGCTGGGGGGGGTCAAGATATGGGGAGAGATAAAGATAGAGATAGACAGAGAGACAGGCAGACAGACAGGCAGACAGACTACTACCTGGAGACAGAGGAACAGAGAAGGAGGCAGAGAGAAGCAGACAGGAGACAGAATGAGAGAGAGAGAGAGAGAGAGAGAGAGAGAGAGAGAGAGAGAGAGACTAAATGGAGGGCCTTAGTTCTAACACACCTTAACAAAGGGCAAAAACAATCAAGTAGACTTAAGTCACTTAGGAAAATTTTTCTAGCAAATACAAAAGATTTATCGGATATTCATTTGCTAAAATAATCCCAGCTCTCAGGAGACCACAATGAGGATCACAATGAGTTCAAGGCTGCCCTGAGACTACATAGTGAATTCCAGGTCAGCCTGGGCTAGAGTGAGACCCTACTTCGAAAAACAAAACACCAAGAACTCCAAAACTACAATGAGTATGCCCTCACAGCATCATATCTTAAAGGAGGTAAGTGAAAGGAGGTGTTCACTTGCAAGGGTCATCTGTGTCATCTGTACACAGGCATCCGCTGTCATCTTTCTTCAATAGACCATGCAAGGTACTTTAAATTATGAAAGAGAAAAAAGCAAGTCACCATCACAATTCCCATAGTTATCTTCCTCAAAATGAAGCACAACAAATGAAAGATGTATTTTTCCTTCCTTCCTTCCTTCCTTCCTTCCTTCCTTCCTTTCTCCCTTTCTTTTTTCTTTCTTCTTTTCCTTCCTTCCTATCTTCTTTCCTTCCTTCCTTTCTTTCTTCCTTCTTTCTTCTTTCTTTCTTCCCTCCTATCTTTTAAAGTAAATTTTTTTGAAATAGGATCTTGAACTGACCTTGAACTTGTGATCTTCCTGTCTCTGACTCCTGAGCACTGAGATTACAGGTGTGCAAAAGGAGACTCGACTTTCATGTTTCTTCACATATTACTTTACATATTCTTTTTCAAATTTATTTCCAGGGAGAGAGACAGAGAGAGAGAGAAAGAGAGAGAGAGAGAGAGAAAATGAATGGGCGTTGCAAGTGCCTCCAGCTGCTGCAACAAACTCCAAATATATGCGCCACTGTGCATCTGAATTTATGTGGGTACTGGGGAATCAAACTAGGTCATTAAGCTTTACAGGCAAGCACTTTAAGTGCTGAGCCATCTCTCCAGTCCAGTTTTTGTTCATTCTTTTGAAGAGAAATTGGGGGAAGGAGCCACTGCTCATTAGATTTTATTCCAATATACTAAGATTTCCCCAGGTTTTTTGTTGTTTGATAAAGTTAATCCGAGAAGAGTTCTTAGTCATGGTGGGGAAGTAAACTCAAGGGAAAGATACTTAAGAAACATGTTCATCTCCCCCAGACTTTGGTCATTAGACAAGGTGAAACCACCAAGATGAAAGGAAATTCATGCAGTGATGAGCGGTGCTGTGTTAAGTCTGCAGCACACATTATCCTACTAAACACTCTCTGAGCAGCTCAGGAAGGATGCAGAAGCCAAAGGGCGAGGCTGGCATTGGCCACTGAAGGATACTGCACACACAACAGAGGAAAGATGAAGATGGGAGCTGTGCTTGTTTGAATGGGTGTCCCCATATTCTCTGGTGTTTTATTAAAGCAGGTAACTTGGGTTTCCAGCTGCCTGTCTGGAGGAGGTGTCATGGGGGTGGATCTGAATTCCAGCTCAAAGATATGCAGAAATGTTTTGATGCTCTGGCTTCACTTTTTTGTGCTGGCTGCTTGGTGGTATCTCTCTGTTTGGATCTGTGAAAGGGAGCCTTCTTCTTCCACCATTATGGAACTTCCTCTGGATCTGTAAGCTTGAAATAAACCCTTCCTCCCATAACCTGTGTCTGGTTTGGAAGTTCATCCCAGCGTGTGGAGCTGACTACAACAGGCACATAGGCTTTATACGAGAGGTGGTGGAGTCAGTTGAAGCATAGGTGTATTTTTGAGTTGAGAAGATGGAAATGAAGAAACAAGAGGTTAATATTGTGAGAAAATATCTCTTCTTCCAGGCAAAAGGGTTTATTTTTATTCTACAGACATGAAGAAATAGCAATGATCATATTGAGTTCCAAGAGGACACAGTAAAATCTATCTTCAGAGACGTGATGACAGGCACACAGTGACAACCTGAACTGAGGTATTTGCCTGCAAAACAGAAGGACCTGAGTTCGATTTCCCAGTACCCACATAAAGCCAGATGCACAAGCTGACACATGTGTCTGGAGTTCATTTGTAGTGACTGGAGGCCCTGGTATGCCCATTCTCTCTCTCTCTCTCTCTCTCTCTCTCTCTCTCTCTCTCTCTCTCTCTCTCTCTCTCTCTCTCTCTCTCTCTTAATTAAATAAAATATTTATTAAAAAATTGAGTTTGCAACTTCGGCCCCTAGCAGGTAGATTCCAGCTATAAGGGAGTGATGGGGGGGTGTCACTGGACTTG